>KB455130.1:21990-39245 GCA_000341325.1 Panagrellus redivivus
AATCCGTTTGAAATTATTCGTTACATTTAATGTTTGTCGATAATTTTGATGAATAAATTGTGTTCCCATCTCGAAATCTCGAACCGTGGTAGTTCGGTCTAAAACCTCCGGATTCTGGAGATATGGCTTCTGAAAGTTTGAATGCAGACCTTTTTCATGTGTACCTACATTTTAAGAATAAAACATTGCAAAGTGTAATACTCGATGGTCGGCCGACCAAAATCGTGAGACAAACCGCCTCTTCGTTATTTTTGCCAACTCGTAAAGCCCACTCCCTCTTGCACGCGCCCTCGCCCCCAAAAGCACTCTCACCGCGAAAACAACTCCCAAACAGGTTTCAATTTTCACAAGTGCGACCCAATTCGTTAATTGTACCTCAACTGATCGCCTTTTCCAGCCCCCTCCCCAACCTAACTCGCTTCCAGCTTCTCAACATGGGCAAGAACCGCAAATCCCGACAGTCCTCCGACTTCCCCAAGCAGAAACAAAAGCCCGGCAAGACCCTCAAGAAGACCAATGTGACCAACACGACCTTCACGGCCAAGAAGCTCATCCTTCAGAAGCAACTCGCCGATAAGCCGTCTTCAGCAGCTCCCATCGATGGCGCCAGCACTGCCGTCGGCCCTGGCATGACTGTAGCCGAGTTGGTCGTGAAATTCGGGCATCAAAATGAGCCTATTGTCGTCAGTTGCATGGAGCGTGAGTTTATATCATTTTTATATATATTTTATAAGATTGATCATTCCAGGATTGGGATATCTCATCCAAAAAGACCCCCAACAAGTCTACGATTCGTTTTCGAGCGTTATCGCGGTCGTGAGGCAAGCTTTGAATCGGACTGATGTGAGTTTGCAGATTTGAGCTGTGTTTTTATATATAATTTTACAATTTTTTGGTTTCAGTTCAAACTTTCAACCTGCAGAAAGTTCTGGAGCGTCCTACAAAAGATCATCAATATCCCCAGCAATGTGTTACTGCCGCATTTCACCCATCTTTGTTCAACAATTTCCCTTGGGCTCACAAATTCGCAGAATCCCATGCGCTATCTCGCTTTGAAGGCCTATGTCGAGCTCGCGAAGAACCATTCATCCATGTTTGCGGTCAGTCATGAAAGCTTTAAAAGCTTGACACGGTTCTACTGCATTGATTGCGATATTGGGAAGGTTAATGGTGGCGTCATGAAGCTGGCTACGGACGTTTTTCCGGCGATTTTCTCGGTTTGTTTTACCTTTTTTGGGTTTTGATCGCCTTTCTTGGCCTTTTCAGCCTTTTTTCCGAAGTGGCCGGTCCAATACAGCGACAAATGAAAACTTCACCGAAATAACCATCAAAGAAAGCGAAGCCATCGTGACCAAAGTCCGTATCGAACCCAACAGACACGACTTCCCTGTCATCGGCTTCAACAGCTCCAATGAATCCCCGGCCGATTCGAAGGAAGGCGTCTTCGTCCTCGCTGATACACTGTTCCTTTTCGCGGCACGGATGCTGTCAAAGACGACCATGCCCAATGATGTCATCCAGCCGATGGTCGCCTCGGGTTTGAATGGAATCAAAACAGCAGCGACCCATTTCATCGAAAGCAGTGCCCATCAGAAAGGAAAGCTCGGGCCATTGTTATACGAGCTGGCAGAGATGGACGGCTTTATCAGTGCGTTGAAGAATCGGAAAGAATTCGACACAGAAGCGATGCTGCATAAGTTGGACGAGCTCAGCCATGTTTAAGTTTTGTTTTTTCATTGTTGATTTGAATTGTTTTGTTTTGATTTGTAGACTTTATTTCGCATTGTTAAACCCGTTAAAATGAAAATTAATCATTACCAGCTAGAATTATCACAGCCTAGACTTTAGAATTTCCACAAGTTTTGAGTGATGGCGGTCCTTAGGCGAAGGGAAGCGATTTCGGAGTAGTATTCGGGGTCGATGAAGAAGGACAGCCCAGTCAGAAGTTCAATGTCGCGGATTCGAGCCGTGTTGAGGAGGAGGTATTCCAAGGGTTCGAGACAGTTGGTATCTGGAAGGACACTAATGACGAAGGCGATGACCCTTGTGTCGGATTCGTCTCGGCAGTGGTAGCCATCGACATCCCAGCGGTTTCCTTCGCATCGGAGGATGATCCGGTAGATGTGGGTCGGATGAGCTCCGGGAGTTGGAGGGTCGGCATTGCCATCGAGATCGGAATCGTAGACAGGGCCAGTGGTGACGAGGATACGGTCATAGGCTTTGGCGTAGGCTTGGGTCAGGTTTTGGAGGTAGGCGAAGGGGCCTGAAATGGCATCAGTCAGTGTGACGGTATTTTCAATTTCTTGACTCTGAATCTGGTCAGAGTCACTTGGAGTCGACTCCGACTTACTCAGAGTCGACTCCGACTGACTCAGAGTCGATTCCGACTGACTCAGAGTCGATTCCGACTTACTCAGAGTCGATTCCGACTTACTCAGAGTCGACTCCGACTTACTCAGAGACGACTCCGACTTACTCAGAGACGACTCCGACTTACTCAGAGACGACTCCAACTGACTTTCACCCAGAGTCGATTCCGACTGGCTCGGAACTAGGGTCATTGTGAGTCGACTCTGAGTCAGAGTCATCCTCACACAGGTATCAGATTGCAAGAAAAGTCAAAGAAAACGCTTACCGTTGACGAAATCCGGCCTCAAGACAGCCCTCACACGATACAGTAACCCAATCTTATCCAGCTCATTCGCCATGATGGACGTCGAAGTGCCATTTGCCACCGGACAGCTCAAATCGAACCTCTGATCACCCAGACCACAATCAACTTTTGTATTTCCAGTCTTTCTGGCCTCAGCGATCTTCTCCGCCGTCTGCTTCGTCAACACTTCCAAAACAGCCAACCCCATATTCTGCCTGACCGGCGCCCCCACAATCGCCACACTGCACAGATCCATCAAGCAGACTTCCGGCAATTCAGTTTGAAACACCTTCACTGGCGGCAAGTGTACCGTGCAACGATCCAGATTCTCATTGATAGCCCCCGCCGCTGCCTTACAATCCTCCCCTCCATCCGAACAAGCATAAACATGTCTCGGCTCGAACAGCCTCGTCGGCAAACATGGCTCGATCCTTCTTCTCAATGGCCCAACTGGCGGATACAGTATCGGCAAACCCTTAATCAGCGGTCTCAACACCCCTAGAGTGCCATTGTTCGGGACTTCATGCGGCAATCGAAGTAATTCAACGAAAAAGTTGAAATATTCAACATTTTGAAACGGCGGCACGACCACCCCTGCGGCAATGTTCGGACCATGTGCGAACATGATCGCATGCATTGCTGGCTCCAAGTAATCGTAGCCATGGTCACTAGTTACGCCGTAGTCAGCCTTCTGGGTGGGGTAGAAGGTAGTTCCTGGCCGGCCATCGAAGATAAGGTCTCCAACTCGAGGGGTCCTGGCATAGTGGTACCGTTTCGGGACGGATTGTCTTTGGAAGACCCGATAGGTCTTATCATTCGGACAGGTGAACTTTTCCATGACAGTATCCACCGGGATGGTCGAATTGGCCATGTGGATGCGTCCGATGACTCCATTGGCCACTATCATGCCATTGATGTCGACAGTTCGATCGACAAAGACCTTCTTATGCAGGAATTGCATGCCATGATCGCTTAGGATTACGATATTGACGCAATCTGTCAGCTTAGAGGTATGTAGTCGAGCGAAAAAGTAGCTCAAAACAGTCTCAATGTACTGTAGTTCCACATTGACTTCATCGTCGGTCTTGTGGAAGTGGCCGACGTAATCCGGCTGATCGAAATAGGCCATAATGAGATCCGGGCGTTCGATTTTCGGCAATTTCAGCCAGTCAATGACCATATCGACCCGCTGGCTGTAGGCCAGGCTTCGATTGTAGGGGAAGTCTTTCGTCGGGTTGTGTCCAGTGATGTTGAAACTGCACCCTGGCCAGAATAGACAGAACATCTTCTTCCCGGATCGGACTGCCTGGGACCAGATCGGTTCGCCGCCAAAGAATTGAGGATACTTCGTTTTCTTGAGGTCTTCCAAAACTGGGCTAATCTTCGGGTCATAGGCAGCGTTATCGACGATTCCATGGACTTCTGGATACAGGCCGGTGGCAATGGTGTAGTGATTGGGGAAGGTTTTGGACGGATAGGACGGGTAGACGAATTCGGCACGACTTCCACAGCGAGTTAGAGCGTCGAGGGATGGGACGAGATTACGGTCGAGGTATTCCCTCGCAAAGCCATCAAGCGATATGATGAGGAGAGGCGGCTCGCCGTAATCAGTGTTTTCACATTGCTGGTCACAGGCTCTGTTCATCCAGGAAGGGCGGGGCTCGCTTCGGAAGGGGGATTCTGCCGTGGTGGAAGGGCTATCATGGGAGGATGAAGTCGAAATCGGCTTTATTGGGTCCATGCCTGGGGCTAGGCTGCCAGGTTTATCCGGGATCAGGCCTAAAGCATCATTTTTAACATCAATTATCAATATTTTGGGTTTCAGAAACACTTTTTGATCAGAAAATTCAGAAACGTGATGTCAGAAATCTCCAATGCCAGCCAGTTTCACCATTTCACTGTCCGAACCCGAGAATTTCATGAAATTTTATGATTTTGGTCCAATTTAAAAACACAAAACCTTATTTTTCGATCATGTGTGGAACTTTGGACCCATCTACCAATCAAAACTTCCAAAAAATTACCATATTGCTTCGCCATAGCCAACTGCTCCGGGGTCAAACTCGCCGCGACATTTTCAACGTCTTTGAAGGTTCCGTGTCGGCCTGTCTTGAAGGTGGCTATTTGTTCATATAAAACCTACAAAAAACTTTTTACTATTACAATAGACCATCAAAAAGCCAACCCGATATTGCTCACTAGCAGCATTGACAGCGTCATTGACTCCATTGGTGGTCCGTTTCACCTTGAAAACGAGAAACAGGGCCACGACCAGGACGATCAGAGCCAATAAAATCGCAAATATCAGTAGCCCGTAGAGAATTCTGAAGTTGCTCTTGGCCCATCGAACGACGGCACTATTGGACCCTGCCGATTTAGGTCTACGAGAGGGAATAGGGCCATCGTCGATTGATAGCGTGCCATGGGGCTCGCTACGACTGGAAGGCGAGAGCATGGGCTCCTGGAACCGGCGCTGTAATGGTGGGCTTGGCTGTGAGGAAGCGACAGGAAAAGTAGGGATAGAAAGATTGTACGAAACGGAAGTATGGAAAGAAGCACGCCACTAATGGAAATTTTCAACAAAAGGAAAGGGAAAACGGTTTGGGAGCGCTTAGCAACGAGTTGCCGACGGCGATGGACAGTGTCCATTTTGGCCATTGTGGCGAAACAGTCGAAAAAAGTCGATAATCTCGGCCGACTTTTCGGAAATGCGCCGACAAACAGCTTTGCCAGTCCGTCCGTCAATGTATTGATAGGCGGTTTTGATCGTTCACAGCAGCCATCAAACGAACAGGACAGCCACAGGTGTTCAAACTTATGAAAAAAAGACAAAAGACCAATCACAAAAGCGGTTTTTTCAACGAAGCAAAGCAAAACCAATTTCTTGAAAGGACAGCCATCTTATGGCAACCCCATCAAATAACACTATAAACACTTGGTTAAATGACTCACATTTTCGTCTCCAAAATCATCGTCTGAACCACCATTCTCGACGATGTTGAACCGGGTCGTCATCCTGGCCGAGGCCGTCAACCCGCGTCGCAACCGACGAATGACGCTGTCGTGTTGTGTCCGCGGAATAGGGACTCTCTATGTTAGGTAATGTCAATAAGAGAATATATAAAAATGCAAAGGTATAGGGTGTTAGCGCAGATTTTTCGTTGAATAAGCGATGGAGGGGCAAGGTAGACGTGACAAATGATGGAAATGGGTACTACAAAATGTGTTCAGTCGAACTTCTCAATGGGAAGTCTCAAATACAAAAACAGCTCTCATTGCGATCAATCAGTTTCGAAAAAAAGCAAAACCGATAAGAACTGTTGTCACACCACGTCGCCAACCGAGGTTACCCGCAACTGCGCAAAGACGCAAAGCGGACCACGATGCGACACTTTCTTCCATGTTTGATTTAAAACTTTTTGCAATTGCTTCCACCCTGTGACTAACAAACTTTTCAATGTCCATTCTAAAGGTTGTGACCATTTTCACTTAAAGACAGTTTTCCAATTTAATCGAAAAACATCAACGTAGGTAATCAATAAAACCCCAAACTGAATGTCCCCAAATGTCGCGACTTCTCAAAACCCTCATTTTGTCAACATCCAACTCAAACATTGTTCGCATTATGCCAATCAAGCAAAAACCCATTATTATTACTTTGTAAATTTCATTCTGTTACACAGTATCATGCATTTTCTTTTGTATTCTGTTCCAAATGACCACTGTGACGAAAATTTTTAGCAAAAAGGTGAATGAATTCGCAGAGTAACCAAACACCATTACTCACACCACCGCTGAAACGGCGTGTTAACGTTTAAAAAGTTCACTCGGTGTTCATTCAAAAAATGAGTTCCAGCAATTAAAATTTCAATATTGTCGGCGTTCCAAAACTGATTCACCAGCCAATGAGTGGTTTTCTCCTGTTCAAAACACCATGAAATCATACGAGGCGTAGTATTGCCAAATCAAACTTCCTCTGTAAACACTTCAACTAGTAATCAAGCCCCGGGATGTAATAACGTTGATCCAGCCAGGTACGAGCAATGAAGTCCCAAACGTTGAAAAAACTGATTCGTCTTTAAAGCTCATAAATAATGGAAACTAATATATAATTTCGGCTCCAAATGTCCCCACAATGTTCTCTGAGGTGATAGCAACAACATCGGATAAAAATTCGAGCAATAAGCCATTGATAATAATGATTTTAGCACGGCTGAAAAGCCGCGCTCAAAGCTGGAGAAAAAAGTTTGCGAAACTCACGCAGCCCGATCACTCTTTCGTGCCGAGAGTGTCAGCGGGCGCAAAAAGTGTAACTTCGTTCTCATTCACAAAAACATGTTTTGTTGTTTATTTTTTGCTATGTTTGAGGTTTCACATGACATTTGTAAACTGATTAAATGATATTAACCTAAATCGTGTAATCCGAAAAACACCATTTTGCAAAATTTGCTCTTTCCGATTTGGGGTTCAGCATTGCCGTTTCCCTTTTGTAATAGATGTTTCTTTAGCTTTGGATGTGCCAACAAAAAACTAAAATCTCAACATTTGCTTTATAAATCGTGAACTGAATCAACGCCAAGTTAAAAAACTTCAAACAAGGCATCGACCATTCAAAAACTGTGTTTCGAAACGTCACCGAGAATCTCGAAAACAAAGAACTGATAGATTATCTACATAAATTTATGTTACACAATACAAAACCGGATAGATGAGAGATTTTTTTCGTCAAACTACAAAAACGCCGTACAAGTGTGTTGGTGATAGAGAGGGTGGGGAGTTGCCGCTTTACAGAATACGCCATTGATGTCCATGTCCAGTTGAACGCTTCAAAAACATCTGTGCCATGTGTGTCAAAACAGTATCAAGAGAGAGGATGGTGGGGAGAGAGAGCGCTGTCAAAGATGGTAAAAAAAACTGTGTGTGTGCCGTTGTCGAAAAAGTTTTACAAAAGTGATGGGATTATGTAGCTGCCATGTTCCGCAGTTTGTCATCGCCGCCGTCAAAGAAGTTGATGCCGATCCGCCATTGTTGTTTTAGTTTGGTTGATGGTTTAGACCATGCGCTTGTGGGCCGTCTGAACGACCTGGAGCTTGCTGTTGGGGTGACCCTCGAGCGGCTCGATGCCGACGTATGGGGGTTCTTTTGTGCCGTGAAGCATCAGGGTGAAACGCTTGAGCGTGCCGCGGTTGGGGGTCTTGCCTTGGAAGCGGACGACGAGGCGCCACTTGCCACGCGGATTCTCGCCCCAAGTGTGGGTGGTCATGAAGGGCCAGTTCGTGAAGCCGTCCTTGCTGTCATCGTCCTTCGGGCGACGAGAGAGGATCATGGTGCTGAAAGTCAATATTGTTATCGTGTTTTTACGATTTTTTAAAAGAAAAAAGTGGAAATGGTCGTCAGCGGGGTTGAACCTGATCGGATGTGATGGATTTGCGCCTTACCCGACTGCGCTGTCCAAGCAAATCGCCCAAAATCAATAACGCTATCGATTTGCTTGGCTTGCACGAATAGCGCAATCGGTTAAGGCGCAAATTCATAATCAAATCTGTCCAAGTTCGACCCCAGTAACATCCCTCTTCTGTTTTTCTGTTTTTCTACTTACCGAGTTCCCATAGGCGAGATCAAGTACATGGTGGTGTCACCACGACGAGTGCTGTTCAACGTCACAACGGCTTGGACATGCTCCAAGTAGTTGATTTCGGTGGCGCTTCCGATGCAAGCATTGGTTTCCAACTCCAAGATCAAGTTACCAGAAGCCGGGATTTCATGAGGTACATTGATAGTGCCAGCTTCGCAGTGATAACGTGGCGGGGCAGTCTTCCAGACCATCGACAACATGACCATTTCAGCAGCATCCAAGACACCGAAACCGAACAAATGGTTGTATTCCAGACCGACGCCATTCATTTGCCATTCGAAGTGGGTGCAGTTGCTGATCTCAGACGGCTTGTTGTGACGGTGGTTGTCATCGAGGCCGAGGGTCGGCAAATCACGGCAACGACCGTCGAAGAGGCTGTTGCGGGATGAGGTCAGGACCGTCAGATGCTGCAAGTCACGCCATGTCAAAGTCGGGTTGGCTTCAAGTGCGAGGGCAAAGACGCCAGCGGCTTCAGGGGCAGCTGCGGAGGTACCAGAGTGGGACCGTGTGCAGCGACCGTAGAGATCGGTTGTTGCAACGCCAGTTTCCGGGTTTCGGCCACCGTTGGAGAAGGTGGATGCAATGGTTGATGAACAGGATTCGTCATAGTGCGCGTTTTCACCGTTGTTGATGGCACTGTTGATCGAGATTGTCCACATGCTGGCTGCGTAGCCATCACAGTTACAATCATCATCTTCACCGCCGTCACCGCTGGCCCACACGAAGATGGAGCCCAGTCCATTACGGCCTTCATTGACGCCCTTCACGATGGCTCGCATGGTCGCATTTCGCGGACCATCAACAGTCTTTCCATCATCAGTGGGTCCCCAGGAAGCCGAATAGATATGAATCAAATTCGGTTCATGGCCCATCGAGTTAGCTTCGATCAAGTCGGTCATGTAGGGCTGATCCAACATTCGGATGCCCGCAACCTTACTGTCATAAGCCACTCCGACACCGCAGATGCCATTGTCCCTCGCGGCCGCGATTTCACCCGCACAACGTGTGCCATGCGAGTTGAACCAATCGTCGGTGTATCGCGGATACGGATAGGGATCATTGGACGAGAAGTCGTAACTTGCTTCCGCGTTGAAATTGTTCTTCAGGTCGGGATGCATGTAATCGACACCGTCATCCATGATGGCAGTGGTGATGTTCTTGCCGGTGATGCCCATGGCCCAGGCCATCTCGACGTTGAGATCGAGACGAGGCTTGCCATTGGACTGGCCGGTGTTCTTCAGGTACCACTGGTACGGGTACAGCGGGTCACTGGGAGATTGCACCGACGTGAAGTCGAGTTGGTCTTGAAGACGGTCTTCCAGCGGGCTGTAAATGACATTTTAAGCTTACAAATGAAGCGACAAACATCTATTTGGATACGGTAGAGCTTTCAAAGAACAATTTTGCTTCAAATAACGCAATTAATTAACCAAAAAACCATCTTTAAACGGCTATTTTAAACTAAGCAGCTTTGTATCGACCTCTTTAGCTTAAATTGTCTAGCTAAAGTGTAAATACATCCGTTTCTCAAAATTACCCTACAAAACTTTGTACCCCATATCCAATTGCGTGTCATTTCCCTCTCAAAAAGCTTACCGGTAACCACGCTTCAGCCTACGGTAGCCGACAAGTTGCTCGGCATAACTGACGCCATCGTCATTGTGAAGCTTGCTGTGATGAGCGACCGAGCGACGTGTACGTGCATGGCTCAAGCCGTTGTGCACAAAGTGGAATTGGGTGTCGGAGCCGAGGACCTGCAAACATCATCCGTCATTTTTTATCCGTCTCCATGTTCCATGTAATTAATGAACTTTTTGGGGGCCATCGGACAAGGAACAGGAAGCGGAAGTTACCTCTTTTTTTTGGCAGACAACCCAAAAAAGCGGATTTCTACCTGGTGCGTGGGCGGAGCTGTGTTTTATTAAACTTTTGCACGCAATTTTAAGCTGTTTGGAAGTAAAAAAACCCATTTCTATCCTTATATGAAATCGTAATGGTGTCAGACAAACATCTCAAATGCAATTTCCGCGCATTCAAAACCCCCTCCGGCAGCTGTTTCTCTACTCGTGTTTTTCCGTCGTGCCATGTCCGCATGACATGGGGTTCACATTCGTCTTTGAAGACAGGAGTGTGTAGGCCGACCTACTGTAGGATGTAGGGGGCCGACGATTACTCCTTATGAGAGTGCTCTCCAGAGATGCTCATTGAAAGCTGTGAGTGCCGGCACGGAAGCCAAGCCGAAAAAGGCAAAGACAAACAAAACCGGTCGAAAAAATGTTTCTTATTTCGATGCAGGCTCGCTTTGATTAGCTTAATGCCATTATCAGGCGAGCTCCTGTCACTGGCAGGGGCAACGGCAGGCAGTTTTGTTCGCTCTAATGGGTTTTATGTAAGCTGGACCAATTTGATAATTGATTCAAGCCATGAAAAATGCCAAAAAATGGCATGTGACAAAATTTGAAATTTGGAATTCGAGATGAGAACATCGAAAAAGTGTTGTTTTAAACTTACAGGGCCACGGTTGATGAAGCCATGACGCTTGGCGACGGCATGCGCATGCTCGAGGCCGGGAGTCGTGGTATGGACGAGGAAGTGGTTCGTGTAGACGTCAACCGCTGCCTCCGCGACAAGCGCGCTGCCGATGATAACGAGGAGGAGACTACATTGAGGTAATGACCATAAGTTCATAATTCTGAAACCTATTTATTAACATTTTGGTACGAAATTGCGATTTTTGGCATTCTACATCTTTAAAAAACTAAATAGTTATGGTTTGACGTCTTTGTCAGAAACCCATATCAAATGATCACAGAAGCATAAAAGTTAAAAGCCCTCTCAAAACTTGCCTTTCGCGTCGAAAGAGGCGCGCGCGTTGGGGTGAGCTGCGCCGTGAATCGAGTGAAGGCCTTCCTTGCCTTCGAGGGTGAAGCCACCGACGTGGGGCGGGCTTCTGGACACCCGGACGGACATGGCTTCCATCCCCTCTGGCTCTGCTTGACATGTCGCTCGCCAGCTAGATGCATGTTGGCCAATCAATAGCATGCCGCAGGCAATGTGTGCCTCTCAAACACGTCGTTGACGTCACCTCATCAGCATGCCATGTGCAACCATGAGCCTCTGTTCGCTTCGCCTCTTTCATTTTGCCTAGCTGGTGTTGCTCGACGAATAGGGCAAAACCGAGAAACGGGGACTTTCTTCCCCTGCCTTTAAAAGGCTGCCCAGCTAGCTCGCAGACATGCCCAGCGGCACTTGTGATGTATCTTTTTTTGCCTCGAGACTCTCGAAAGCCTATAGATGCTGGGGTGGTTTGGTGTGGTGTGACCGACATGAGATTCGCAAATAAGCCCATGTCATGTCATTCAAGAGTTTGAATTCCGATTAGCTTTGGGAAAATGGCTTACATGAGGTGTGCCCTCAGGGCCTAGAGGACTCCGGAAGCAATACGCACACAACCAATGAACGTTGTTGACATTTCAAACGACGCATTTAACGTCAGAAAAGCCTAACCAAACATCCAAATAGCCTCAAGGCATACATGCAAATCATGGAAAACAAACTTGAAAAACTCACAAATGCCAATTCAGATCCCCTCTCCGAGGCGCCATCGCCGATCCGACTCAAAGCCCACCCTGCTGATCAACGATGACCCCGGGCCTTATCATAATTTCGCTTTTTTGGATCCTATTTAGCACGCTTCCACTCGTGATAGCTGTAATTTCATTATGTATGAAAAAGAAGCATGCCACAGACGGCAAAAATGTGAGCCTTTTCAAACTCTGTCATTTTAAAAGTTTAAAACAAGTAAGATAGGCAGGACAGGGACTAAAAAAGCCGACATCCTCATCCATGGCCGATAATAAAACAAATACGGGTCCCGACAAGAAGCAAAACCGGCAAATGTCGACTGATAAGGGCACCTCGGCATCGCAACCGGAAAAGGCGTTAAGTCCAATGCGACCAAATGCGTTTTCGCCGACACCAACCGTCGGCCCCAATAAAACGACTGACGATGTCGCCGATGAGCTCAGTAAGAATCCAAAGGGACTCTCCGATGAAGCCCGGAATCCGCCTTCGGCCCCACAAAAAACGGGAGCAAAAACGTTCGGCGTAACGCAAGGAGGTCCGACGCCAGTGGTGCCGGCTACTGATGACAAGAAAGACACGGTACAGTCGCCGAAACCGTCGCCTGGGAATGCGCCGGGCGAGAAGGTCGAGCCGACGCAGAAGAGCTTTCAGAGCTCAAAGAAGAAGAGGGTCAGTTTTCATTCAACTTTTTCAAAGTCACAAAAGTCTTGAAACTTCAGATGGCCTCAAAAGAGAGGTCAAAAGAACGCTCCAAAGACCGATCAAAAGAGCGGACCCAAAAACCGAAGCAAAAATCAGAAAAGGCGCCACCGCCGCCACAATTCGCGCCGGAAATGGACGTCGACGATGACGAGGAGACCCTACAGAATGTCAAATCACTGGAGAAAGATTTGGAGCCATCGTTGCAGAATGATGCCAAGTGACCCCTTTGTTTTGTTTTGGATGTTTGATAAAGTTTATTCTCAAAAATTTGATATCTTTCCACAAAAATGACTTTCAGATGCTGAAAATAATGAAAAAACTGGTTTTAAATAGTGTAGGGACTGACAATGGCTATTAGCATTACAATCGGCATCTCGTAGCAAGCAATGTTGCGCCCGTTAGGCCTCCAAACTGTGTTTTAGACAACATGTTTTCATAAAAACAGTCCCAGAAAGTCATAAGACCCGAACAGTCGTTCAAAACAGCCTTGCAGATCAGCAGTTTTCCCAAGCTTTTCAGCTGCTAACGCCTTCAATTGCAACTTGCACCCGTCAATTGACCTTCGATCTGGTTGCGTAGCCTATAGCTGCCCTGATTACTTTGATTTTTAGCAATTTGATGTGACCGACTCGTCATCAACTAATGAAACCTTTTCAGATGCTCCCACAACGGCGCCTTTCAGACACCCGAAACTGGAAAATCTACCTTCGCCTTAAGCCTGACGTCCATCTCAGTGTTGATGGTAACCATATCGGGGTCAGTCTACCAATTTTAACTGCAAAACTTTATAAAACTATTAAGGCTCACAAACACTACTTATCAGCAATATCCCTTGTCTTCCGACGCATGCTCAACAACCACTTGACAACAACCCATCTTGTTGAACACGTTATCAGAGACTTTGATTTTCAAACCGTTAAGGCAGCTATAGCTTACGTCTATGGCACGAGTTTGCGGAAGATGAAGGTTGTCGACATCCTTATGGTGCATCGATTTGTTGGTTGCTATAAAGTTGTCACAGCTAAAGTGAGTTCAAAAGCTCAAATGAAAGTTTAGAAGATTGTTTAGCGAAACATCGAGAAGTTTTTGGCGAATCACATGGATACCAGCAACTTCTTTACCATCGCGGCGTATGCTTGGATCGAAGAAAACGCGTTTCTGAAACGATGTTGCTTCAACTTTTTCAAGGCGCACACAGATGAGCTTTATGACACATTGTCATTTTGCGCGCTTGGTCGTAGGGCTCGACGTGATTTAAATCATCGATTCTGGCATAATTGAAGTTTTTCGGCTTTCAAATTTATTATTTACAATGTGTATTTTTTCAGTTTTCTGATAGAGGGCTATAACTTTACTAAAATAGGTTAACATTGTCAATATTACTCAATTCGATGTGTATTTTGAAAACATTTTCCGGTTTTTTTTGAAAGTGTGAGTAACATCAAGCTACTATAAACAATTGTCTTCATTTTCCCATCACCGAGCATTTTTTTGTCTTTTGACGGTCCATTCCGGCGCTACCTTGCCTAACCCAAGTGATGCGTCACAATAGGCAGTGGCAACCCATCGACCCATCCAGCCCTAAATGATCATCGATTTCAAGCTGTAAATAGGATGCCAAACCATCATTGTCGGTTCTACAATTCGATGGTAAACAGTTTGGTTTAGCTCATTCTTTCATTTTCCGGTTGTTTCTGTAAGTTTCGAGGTAATCATGTCGTTGTTCCACACCAATGTGAGTCCATCCCCGCTTACGTCCTTAGGTTACGATAGCTCATTGCAGTATAATGACAACACCTCAACCGCCCGCATCAACCTCTCAACTTTGGCTTTTATCGAACCACTTGAACTTCGAACAATGGCAAAAGACTTCAAAAGCATCCCAGGGCTGACATGGACACTCACTCTGAAGACCTTTGACCATGTCTGTGACTTTGAGGCGCCGTGCTTCACCGTTGTCTTTACTTTGTCGGAAAAGTATGACCCCATCGACATGGTTGTTCGTTCACCGGCCATTGATGGGTATCTTGAGTTTGCGAAACTTCAATCGATTGGTATTTAGTTGATTGATTTTCAAAAAGCAAAGATTAAAAAATTGTTTCAGAATCAAATGTATTGACGTTCTTCTTTCACCAACAGATTTTCATGCAAAACGCTTTGATCATGGACAACTTTGTGGAAGTGACGTGCATAATCAATGTGAACTCAAAATCTCAAAGTGTTTTTGACACTGGGTTGCCAGCCTTTCCTATTTATAAGACTTCTACAAAAAAGGACACCGACTTTTGCATTATTGCCGATGGAAAACCGCTTATGGTATGCCAAAATATCTTAATACACCGGTAGGAAGCACTTTCAGGCACACAAACAATACCTGAGCATTGTTTCTCGCAAGTTTCACGACATTCTAAAACCCGAAATCACACATTCCGGTCATTTTTATTACAACATCGACGATTTTGACTATGACATTGTCAAAGATGCCCTCCGTTACATATATGGAAACCCTTTTGGAAAGATGGGCACTGCCAGAGTTATCATGGTGCTTCATTTTATGGTGACCTATGAAGTTGTTGGGGCTGTCGTAAGTTCTAAAACGTATTTCTAAACGTTAATGACTGCCTTTAAGCACAATCTCGAGCAGTTCCTCAACTCTATCATGACCATTGACAACTTCTTTACCATCGTAACTTATGCCTGGGCGGCTAAAAACCATACCCTGAAAGGTATCTGTGCGAGATTCTACAACGACAACATCAAAGAGCTGACGTTAACTTCAAATTTCTTCCTTTTGGGTTCTGCTATTGAACTTGATTTGATCCAGCTTGCCCTTTCAATTCGGGGTGCTTGATGTGTTTTGTCTTGCCGACTTTTGAGTTGCATCTAAAGAGTAATAAAATTGTTTCTTTACATTCTCTTCCGTTGAGAACGTTAACATAATTAAGTTAGGTACAATGGCAAGCATTCTGAGCACAAAAAATTGCGTATTCTCGTATCAATGGAACTTGCGCTTCAATGGCGCCAACTGCACACACAAAACACGTACCTTCCCTATAGAATAACCTAGAGGGGTACTTTTACCAACCTTTTTATACATTTGATGGTTGTTGATCTTTTTAAATTGCTTGGTGCCAGCTGGAGCTTTGTAGAAATCAAAACAGGCCGGCCTTTTATATTACTTTTAAACTAATTTTGCAAATTACAACTACAAACGCGTGTACCCACGTGTATCTAACGTTGGCGAATAGCAAGCTTTTTACCGGGTCATGGTGGCCTACACGAAATGTCGACAGCACCAGTAGTTTTAAACAACTTCTTCTATGGCGGAGAAAACAAATTTGCGTACATTTTATTGGCGTTCCACTTCAATTTTGCCATGTTTTTAGGCTTTTTGATCCTAACAAAGTCAAAGCGCCTAGGCACTTATAAATGGTATCTGTTGAATCAAAATATTTCGGATTTCCTTTTGTCAACTATTCTTATTTTGGGGCGGATAGTGGCTTTGACGCCGCATTATTGTCTTCTTTTGGTAAGAAGTGCCATCCTTTTCAGTTTAAACATTTTCAAACCTGAAAAGGGTGAAGAAATATACTTTCATTGCAGGCCGGACCTCTTCGCCTATTCCCCGGAACAACGACTACCATCATTACCGCCTCAGTCGCCATATTTTTCTTTCTAAACACAATTGGCGTCATCGTTCTATCCATTATCAACCGATACATTCACATTTTTCATTCTGAACACAAGTCCATTTTAGAAAAGTGGTACCTAGTCATACTAGTCAATTTTCTTTTCGGTTTCACGTTTATAATCTCATTTCTCTTTGTAATCCGAGATTTCTTCCACTCTCAACAAACTATGATGTCTTTTGTGCACAACGAAACCCAAGGTGCCTTGTCCAACTTCTACAATGAATCAACTCTGATGTGTTTCAGTTCGACAGTTACTAACATTGATAAAATTGCTCAAGGTATGACTGTCATCATAGTATTATTCGCTCTCATTTTAATTTGCATGACATCGGCCTTTGTGTCTATTAAGAACTTCCAAACAATTCACGTGTCTAAATTATCGAAATCTCTCTACATCTCTGCTATTGTCCAGTCTATTTTATTGATTACAAACATTTTTCTGCCGACAATTGTTCTCGCCCTATTTTTCTCTTTTCCAGTACAAGGAAGTGCAAACATTTCAAATATCATGATTTCGTTACTCTCGCTACATGGGTCTATAGATACATTAAGCATGTTGTGGTTTATTGTACCATATCGGAAATTCTGTTTGTCTATGTTTTGTAAAATTAAGTTTGGTTCAAGGGTTTCGAATAGTACGTGAATAAATAATGTTAATTTGATCACATTTGGTTTGATTTCATGTAGTTTGAGTAGGTACTGACGCATTAACGTTACAATATTTTTAGAAAGTTTGACAAAGTTAAGTTGATATCATTAACGCATCATCAGCTTACATTAGATTATTCGTAATTGTTTTCTGTTTTTCATAAAAAAAACCTCATTAACCAAAAAAAGTTACAAATGTCGCCAAAGTGTATTAAAAACGTTTGCACGGGTTTAATTCAGTTACTCTACCGTAGTTGCGTAAGTCGTCTAAAACACATTGCCAGAGTTATCATGGTGCTTCATTTTATGGTGACCTATGAAGTTGTTGGGGCTGTCGTAA
>KB455130.1:54426-70660 GCA_000341325.1 Panagrellus redivivus
ACTTTTTTTGAAAAAAAAATCAAGCTTCATTGATAAGTTAGTACATTGTTGTCCAATTGGAGTTCGGTGTCGCCGGAGTTTTTGAAATAGGCTAAGATTAACCGTCTGAAAAGCATCCACATCGTCACAAATACACTCCAAATCAGTTTCAAACCCACCGATGAGGTCGAGGAATCAAATTAGCCTTGTTTTCGACGGCATCGTCCTGATAGCCGTTCTCATCCGCCGGATTGTTTAAAAATGTAAGCAAATCGCTGACGGTATAGCATCCTTCTGTTCCGAAAACGCGCAAATTTGTGAGGGAATCTCCGGGGTAGACATCTCTGCCGAGTTTGAAGAAGAGTCGATCGTTCTGAAATGCAAATTTAGGGTTTTGGATATATAAAAATCGGTTCAAATTGCAAAAAACCAAGCTTCACTCTTTTCCCTCACACATTTCAAACTCGCGCGCATACGCATCGTTTCGTGTCGAGATTATGGCTGAGCGTCAGCGTCCTGCGCTCCTAAATTTCGCAGCCGCCGCGTGTCCGAGCGCTTTTTCGACTCTTTTCCCCGCGTTTTCCTTCGTTTCCCCGTCTTCCATCTGTCGCTCGCCAGTTCTTTGATTCGTGGTTCGCTTGCGTGTCTATTGCGTAATATTACTCCATTTATATCCAACTTTCCGCGTAAAAACCCTCCAAATCTTCCAGGTTTCATTTTCTTGGGTCGTTCTTGACTACAACATGTCGTCCGCCGCCAATGGCACCGGCGAAGAAAACGCCAATGATCGCAATGTTGAGATGTGGAAGATCAAGAAGCTCATCAAGAGTTTGGAGCTCGCGAGAGGGTAAGTAATCAACATTTTCTCAAGGTCTTTGCCTAATTTCGCTCTTTTCAGTAACGGAACTTCCATGATTTCCCTTATCATCCCTCCCCGCGATCAGATTGCTCGCGTCTCCAAGATGTTGGCCGATGAATACGGCACAGCTTCCAACATCAAGTCACGTGTTAATCGTTTGTCCGTTTTGGGAGCGATTACGTCTGTCCAGGCTCGCCTCAAGCTGTACACACGTGGTTAGTTTTTTTTATATATAAATTTTTTACAACGTGTCTAAAAATGGTCATTTCAGTTCCCCCTAATGGCCTCGTGGTGTACTGTGGTACCATCGTCACCGATGACGGCAAGGAAAAGAAGGTCAATATTGATTTTGAGCCTTTCAAGCCCATCAACACATCTCTGTATCTTTGTGATAACAAGTTCCACACAGAAGCGCTTCAAGGTTTGTTTTTTCGTATAAAAAAGTTGGGCAGATAGGAACCTGTTTGACGGTCAAATCAAACCGGGCCGAAAAGTTGCCAAAATCAAAATGGACAACAATGGTCGCGTCGTGGAATTTGTTTTCACTTCGCATTACCCCGTTTTTCGACATTTTAAACTCATTTTGGTTCCCTCCTTAACGTTTGCTTCTTTTAGCCCTTCTCACCGATGACAACAAATTCGGCTTTGTAATCATGGACGGTAACGGAGCCCTCTTCGGTACCCTTCAAGGAAATGCCCGTGAAGTTCTCCACAAGTTCACCGTCGATTTGCCGAAGAAGCACGGTCGTGGTGGTCAGTCTGCCTTGCGTTTCGCTCGTCTCCGTATGGAAAAGCGTCACAACTACGTCCGCAAGGTCGCTGAAACCGCTGTCGAGATGTTCATCAAAAACGACAAGGTAGTCGTCTCTGGTTTGATCCTCGCTGGTAGCGCCGACTTCAAGACCGAACTTGGTCAGTCCGACATGTTCGATCAGCGTCTGCAGGCCAAGATCGTCAAGACTGTCGATATCTCGTACGGTGGCGAAAACGGCTTCAACCAGGCTATCGAGCTTTCCGCCGATGCGTTGTTGAACGTCAAGTTCATCCAGGAGAAGAAGCTCATCGGTGCTTTCTTCGATGAAATCTCTCAGGTTAGTTTTTGGCACTTTTTTGAAATAGTCATGCAGATAGGAACCTGTTTGACGTTCTAAATCAAGCCGGGCCGAAAAACTGCAAAAAGCAAACGGACAACAATGGTCGCGTCGTGGGATTTGTTTTCACTTCGCATTACCCCGTTTTTCGACATCTAACTATCATTGTTTGTTTCCATTCTTATTAGCGTCGTTTCAGGATACCGGCAAATACGTCTTCGGTGTCGCTGATACACTTCAAGGCCTCGAAATGGGCGCCGTCGAAACCCTTATCTGCTGGGAGAACCTTGACATCACTCGCTTGCGTTTGAAGCGCTCCAATGGCGAAGAGAAGGTTGTGCATCTCCGTCCTGATCAATTTGGCGACAAATCGCTTACTCAAGATCCCGACACTGGAGCCGATATGGAAACCATTGAATCCGTTGGCCTTTTGGAGTGGCTCGCAAACAACTACAAGAGCTTCGGCGCAACTCTTGAGATTGTGACTGATCGATCCCAAGAAGGAGCCCAATTTGTTCGAGGATTCGGTGGTATTGGAGGTAAGCATTTTATTTTCACTTTCTTATCCCCTTGGTCATGTCAACTGTTACCTGTATTTTCCAAAGGTAACCGTGTTACGACGAAGGAATAGCAAGCGTGGGTGATTTGCCATGTTGAGGATCAGTTTTTGGTCCTTAACGAGGTTGGAGAGCTCAATTTGCTGATCGCCGAGAGTTTGTTTGTGACTATTATCGGTTCAAACATTAGTGACGCTATCAACATTTTATCCTTCACTATCATTTTGTGAATTCAAAATGACCTTTTCTATTTTAGGTATGCTGCGATACCGAGTCGACTTCCAATCTCTTGAAGGGGCGGATGAAGACGAAATTGACTTCGACGACTATTGACAGTCGTTGGTGGCTAACCACAATAAGCCCCAAGGCGATTGTGGTTGCCACCGATCTGGGATTTTGTCGGCAGGACGCAGGTCAACGAAGGCAAAGTTTCATGATCGGATGGTTGCTCACCGTAAGTTGATTACCGATACACTGGTTGTTTCATGTCTAACGTGTCTTTTTTTTCAGGTCGCCCGAATGCGATTGCGGCTTGAACTCCACTGATTTTTGCACTTGACTGAATGTCCGTTCCTCGATTTGGGCTGAATTTTGTAAATTAATTGTTCATTTTTTTTCATTTTATTGCATTGTGTTTGTAAATTAATCAATAAACTAATTTATGGTTTTTGGTGTGTTTTCGCAACGAGACAAGTCTGGTTTCTAAGGTTACCCGTACCTTGTTTGCTTTGTAACTGTGGGCTACGATGTTGTCGTGGCACAAATATAGACAGGGGAAGTGCGCGTTTTTCTAAAATAGGGTTTTCAATCAGAATTTTCGTCGTTTGTGCGATTTCAATTTCCCTGCAAATTGGGACATGATTGATTCGCCTTTTTGAAAGCAAAAAACCGTCAACGAAAACGTGTACAAAGTCAGCCCTGAAGTTGGTGAACGTGCACCTTCGATAAAATGGGACCACTTTGTCTTGTCACTTTCTTTTCGTGTGTTCTTCACCTTTCACTCCAAGGTTGAGCTCCACTTTTGTGCTTCAGGTCAAATAACCTAACGTCTTGCAACACTGAAATTATCAATGACAACGGACAAGGTGAGTCTAATTTTGCCGTTTAAATAACCAATGAGCACCTCGTGCCATCTGCTGCTTCGGGGATATTGCGGGATTGATCTCTGATCCCCTGCTTGCTTGTTTTGAAATTCTCAAACTTGGCGTTGTTCAATGAACGCGGAGGGGTTGTTGTTGTTCTTTCTGGTGGCTGGCGCAGTCGGAGAACACACTTCCACATGGAGGGAAGCGTCGTAGCCCTGTGGACACCCAGCCTCCATGTTGTTTACGCCGCTGAAAAACACGCGGTCAGGAACCCTCTCCTGGCGGTGGCGGCGCTCCTGGGTTAGAAGGAGGCCAGCGCAGTAGTGTTTTCCGGCCGTCGAATTGACTGAAGCTGCTTTGTTTGTGCTGTCTTTCTCGCACTGCACCAATCTATCCTTCGCTTTCCACATCACAATAGTCATGGGCGCAGGTTGTTCGTTATTTGGATGCTCGAAAGTCTCGACGTTCGGAATCCGAAGCCGAGATGACGATCAAAATCAGAGTCGAAAAGTTTTACTTTCTGTGTGTTCGCGATTCTTTGCTTAACGTTTTCCGTTTTTGAAGCCAATTTGATGGTCTTTTTAGTCAACAATGCCTGATACCAACAACAGCGTCCTGGTGACGACGTCCCTGATTGCGGCGACCGCCATCGCTGGCTTCCTTATCTACAAAAAGTTGAGCGGTAACTGTCCGTTTACCTGTGGTGCGGCTAAGTCGAAGAAGAAGGTATGTCTGGGTGACGTCATTGGGTGGTTTATATATATAATTTGGACTTCAGAAGGGCCCGATCACCCTCGAAGACCCGGAAAAGAAGTACTCCCTGAAGCTCATTGAGAAGGTCGAAGTCAGCAGCGACACCCGTCAATTCAAGTTTGCCCTGCCGTCGGAAAGCCATGTCCTGGGTCTGCCTGTTGGTCAACACATCTACCTCAGCGCCAAGATCGATGGCAAGCTCGTCGTTCGCCCGTATACGCCGATTTCCTCTGACGATGATACCGGTTTCGTGCTTTTCATGATCAAGGTCTACTTGGCTGGTGTCCACCCGAAGTTCCCGGAAGGCGGTAAGATGAGCCAGCATCTGGATAGCCTCCATCTCGGAGAACACATCGATGTTCGTGGCCCTGCTGGTCTGATCACCTACGAGGGCAACAGCGTCTTCGCCATCCAGAAGGACAAGAAGGCCAAGCCCGTCAACCACAAGTTCAAGAAGATCGGCATGATTGCTGGTGGCTCTGGAATCACACCGATGCTGCAGGTATGTCTATTCCACGCTCTCAACGAATCAAAATGACCAACTTCTCCCTTTCAGATCATCAAGGAGATCCTGAAACACCCCGAAGACACGACCAACGTGTCCCTCCTCTTCGCGAACCAAACCCCCGATGATGTCCTCCTCAAGGAAGACCTCGACAAGCTCGCCGAAACCTACCCCGATCGCTTCAACGTCTGGTACACCGTCGACCGCCCGAACCCCATCTGGGAGTACTCGACCGGCTTCATCAACGATGAAATGATCTCGAAGCACTTGCCGGCCCCTGGCTCCGACACGGCCATCTTTATGTGTGGCCCCCCGCCCATGATCAACTATGCCTGCCATCCGGCTTTGGACAAGCTTAACCACTCCCCCGATAACCGTTTCAACTTCTAAGCAGGATCTTGCCTTTTTACAGTACTTTTCGGATAACAATTAGCTTGGCAAGTCAATCATCTAATCTCACTTTTTTGCCTACTGTTGTTGTTTTTTCATGCATTTTCGCCATTTTCGAGTTCTTAACTTAACACTTTAGGTCGGGTTTTGTTCCTGTTTTACCTCTTCCCCTTTTATTTTTTGTTGGCGGAATAAAATTGATTGCTTCGAGAACGAAAACATCAAATTTGCATACTTTTTTTGGCCATTGAAAGTTTGTGTTTACAGTAGCGTGTCTAAACATGGACAGATGTCTAGAATCCGTCGTCAATTGCTTGTGTACATGCCTTTGGACGCTGGGCGGATGGGAGTTGGTCGCTAATTTCAAAAACGTCAAAAACAGAACCCATTTTTAGGGACACAATTCGACGCTGGCGAGAACAACGAAGGGCCAGATTCCGTCGCCGTGAAGAGGAACGTCGTCTCATGCTCGGTCTGCCGGTTCTGACACCGAGTGCCTTCTCATTGACTCGACTTACTTCGGAAAATTGCTAACGACTAACCATTTTTATATTTTAAACTAAATCAATGAAGTGCAAAAAGATGAGTGATGCAAAAATACCCGATTTTTTTTAGAAATTTTTGATAAATTTAAACTCTGTTAGAAAGAACTCAATGTGCTACAAAGAGTTGAATAACAAAACCGGTCAATAGAGCGGTGCCATTACCAGCCGGTCCGATAGACCAAATCGATCAGCCGCTCATACGCCATGTGATACTGCTCCAACTCGTTGGGGGTCATCTGTGCCAGGGTGGATTCGGTGATCTGGTTGACGAGGAAGGTCTTGCCGCCGACATTGACTTGGAGATCCTGTTGGAGCTGCTCTTTGGGGCTGAGCTTGCGGGATGGGTGAGTTGATTGCCCATTGCCGTTGGTATTGTTGGCAGGGGCGTCTTGGGAGTCTTCTTCGTCGCCGAGAGTGAATTCTAAACGCAAATATGAAAGAAGGCCTATGGAATATCGAAGCATGAATCGACTTACTTGGTCTTTTTGCCGGCGGCGACGAGTACTCTTCTCCTAGCCGTTTTGTGGCATTCTCCTTGACCAACTTGATAAAATCGTCCAAAGTGGGCCGTGGCCGCTTCCCTCGGGTCTCGATCTTCTCCTTCTCCGCCTTTAGAAGTTCGTCAATCTCGCGATTATCGGCATCGGCGGCGTTGTAGCGGTTTAGGCGGGAATTCGCTTTTTTGACTAAAATTTATATATAAAAACCCCTCAAAAAGGATAACATCCCCAAAAACTCACTCTCCCGACTCTTCTTCTGCGCCTCCTTCCGCTCTATATCCGCCAACGATATTCGAACACTGCCCTTAAGCCACGGGACAGCCTCCTTCTCCGTTTCAACGTAGTCAATCTCCCCGCCAAGATTCAACTTCATCGTGTCAGCCGTGTATTTCGGGGCATCCGCATTGAAGAACCGCTCACCCAGCCCTAATACCCTCTTGGGGTTGTTCTCTGCTTCCGCCTTGGCCTTCTCCTCGGCTTCGGCTGTCGTGGGCACCGGTGGCTCCAGGATATTGTCCGCGAAGATGACGCCATTCATGCTCTGCATCACCGTGACCAGCGGCCCGGTTTGTTCGTTGAATTTGGCCAGCGATGAACGGGTATCCTCACTCGGGCCAGCGGTTTCCTCATCCTCGACCCGGGCAAAGCAGGTCCAACACCTTTAAAAACAGTCTTTAAAGACCGTTCTAAAAGGAAGCAACCTACTTTAACATGTTCGCCTGCGCATTCCACAGCATCCCAACCTCAAGCGGACCAAACTTCTGTTTACAACCCGTGCAGATATAGTTAGCCTGGTGAGTGTGAGCCATTTCCCTGCTTTCCAGCTTCTGTCGAATCTGATCCAGCTTGTATTTCGTGACATTGATGACCCCCTTGTAGTTGATGTAGTAGTACGGGACCTTTTTCTGCTTGCCATCGATTTCCTCGGTCACGATGCGTTCTTTGACGAGTTTATCCACCTGAAAAACGCGAAAAATATATATAAAAACCTTCTATATTTGTCGCAAATCTCAAACCAACCTTCAAAACCGTCAAAATCGGCTTCAACGATCGCGGATCAAACTTGAGCAACTGCCGCAGCTTCTCCTCCTTGACACAAACATTCCGCTGGATGTAGTCCGCGATAACGAAATGCTCGACGCCGTAGAACGTTTTAGCGATGGTGAGGGTGAAGGCTTTCAAAAACTCCGGAACAACTTGCAACTTTTCACCCGGCTTGGTCAACGGCTTCTTACTGCCACCATCTGAAGGCCCAGCGACAGCAGTTTCAGTTACAGTAGCGGTGGCGGACATCACGGCGGACCTGGAACTACCGATGGCGTGTGCAATCGGCGGAGCAAAGCAACAACACAAAGCAAAACGCGGTCCAGAAGCTGGGTTGGGTCTCTGCGCGAAAGACGACGCAAGTTTGATCGGGAAAGTGTGCTAATTTTGCGTGTTTTCTGTTCGCTATGTCGTTCTAATGTCATTGCATACTGATGCAAAGATGGAAAAACAAAAGCTTAACGGAATCAGGACAGAAACAAGGATAGAGAAAGCATTAACATCGACAGTCTTCGCAGATTTGGAAATTCTTAACTTTTGCAACCCTAATGTCACATTAACAATCAAAATTTTGTGAAACGCTTTATTAACCATTTAAAAACATTATGACAAGAAGAATTACAAGTTTATGAAAAAATAAGCCAGATTTTTGTAAATTTCGATCAGTGTAACAATCGCTCTTTTTTTCTCCGCAGCGTGTTTGGCGATAAGGACATTATGCCAAAATGATTGATGACTTCTGATTGCTACAATTTTCCGCATTTTTACGTTCTTAACCTTTAGTTTTCTAACTCCACATTATGGTTAGCATGTTGAAGTAGTTTTTTAAACCAAAAACACACGGATAAACAAACGATAAACCTATGCAATTCCTCAGATGAAACATTGCACCCACCGACCCCCAATCCGGTCCCACCACGCGAACCCCCTTGCTTTTATCGAAAACAATTTCCTTCAAACACTTTTCACCCTTTTTCAAGCTTTCCGACGGCCTGTCATCATGGTGGATCCCCGCATCATAGATCCCGTCTACGACTTCCTCGACGAGGATACCGGCTACTGCTACCTCGGCTTCAAGTTCCAGTTGTGTCACTATGGCTTTGCTGTCCTTGACAAGATCCAATGCGAAACGACCCATGACCAGGTATGACTTTCACCCTTTTTTTGGTAATTTCAACTTTCTTTTGCAGGTTGTGACTGAAGAAGGATGTATGGATGTCTTCGAGGAAATTCCCGATGACCAGAAAGGCGTTTTGATGCGTGAGAAGCATGCTCGCTATTTGCGGAAATTCTTGCATGGTCTGAACCATAATTTCATCGTTAGTTTTTGCGTTTAATTGGATTTTAATGATAAAATTGTTTCAGTCTCTCGAAGGCAGTCGTGCTTGGATCGTTTTTTGGTGCGTCAATGGCCTGCGGATCTTGAAACAGAACATTGAGAAGGATTTGCAGACAAAGTTGGTTTTTTGGGTGGTTTTTATATATTTATTTTCGTTTTTCTAGGATTATCACGTTCCTGAAGACCTGCCAGAAGGAGACCGGCGGTTTTGGCGGCAGTCCGAGTCATCTGGCTCATCTCGCGACGACCTATGCTTCGGTTATGAGCCTGGTTTCCCTCGGGACTGATGAGGCTTTGGAGGTCATCGATCGGTGAGCGCTTTCCGAAAGTTAAGGCTTCTTTGACAATAGATTTCCTTCAGAAACACCCTCTACGACTTTATCCTCTCCATGAAGCAGCCCAATGGCAGTTTCATCATGCACGAAGGCGGTGAAGCCGACATTCGCGGCGTCTATTGCGCTGTGGCCGTCGCCGAGATGACCGGGATCACCGACGAGAAGCTCTTCGAAGGCACTGCCGCTTGGGTCGTTTCTTGCCAGACCTATGAAGGTGGATTCGCTGCCGAGCCGTTTGTCGAAGCCCATGGCGGATACACCTATTGCGGCGTCGCTGCTCTGGCCATGTTGCACAAGCTGACAATGTGCAACTACGACCGCCTCCTGCTTTGGAGCTCGAACCGTCAAATGGGTTTCGAAGGAGGCTTCCAGGGCCGTGCCAACAAGCTCGTCGATGCGTGCTACAGCTTCTGGATGGCGGCCATCTTCCCGATTTTGGACTACGAGTTGCAGCAAATCGATAAAAACCGCTTTGATATGGGCTGTATCTTCGATTCCGAGGCTTTGGAGCACTATTTGTTGACGCTGTGCCAGGATCGGGAACGTGGTGGTATCAGGGATAAGCCTGGAAAGACCCCCGATGCCTACCACACCTGCTACGGCCTCGCCGGTCTCTCCATCGCTCAACATTACAGTATTAAGGAACGGGAAACGATCGTCGGGGGCGAGGATAATCTTCTCGTTAGTTTTTCACTTCTGTGGGTTTCATTTTAAAACCAATTTCAAACTTACAGGCCTCAGTCAACCCGCTCTACAACGTCGTCGGCTACTATCACGAGCTCGCCGCCTCCTACTACGCCGAGTACCCCTTCGAGCGGACTCTATCCCAGCCGGATGAATCGACCTACCAAGCGGTTTCGGACCAAGACAAGGGCACTGAATCATCGGTCTACGAGGAGCCGTCGCTTGCGGAAGACCCTCCGAAGAGCTCCCCTGCCAAGAAAGAAGGGTCTGACCCCATCTATGACGAGCCGTCCGATCAAGCCGCCGGAGACAACAAGCCCAACCAAGACGAACAAATGAAGTCACTGTCGCTGGCCGATCAGGGTGAGGAAGAGGAACCAATTTACGATGAAATACTCGATGATTACGTTCAGGACGAGGACAATGAACCCATCTATGATGAGCCCTATCAGGATGAGGATTACGCACGTGTCGAAGAGCCATCTACCCAGGAAAAGAAAGTCTACAAACAGCCATCTAATCACCCATAGTATTCCCCAAAAGGAAGTAAATATTTTGTGTTTTTGTCATGTATATTTTGAAGTTTTAAAGTTCTTTCCGGGTGGACTGCATTAATGATTCCTGTATAAAAGCGTTTAACTTGTGTAAATCATCATTGTTGTTTGGTTAATTTCGGTTTCTATTTCCGATTCTTACTTAACTTTCACCCTTTTAATCCTGAAACTTATGGTTTGCCTTCAGATGAGTTCTGAAAAGACCAAGAAACAGCCCATCGTCCGTCTGGAAGAGGGTGAAAAGTGGTTTCACCATGGCTTCAACGACACCCTCGAAAAGGGCAAAACCCTCGACAAAGACAAGGTTGCCGCCATCGAAGCCAAAGCGAAAGCGCTTCTCGACCAAGATGTCGAGCTCGCCGAAGTAGCCACGAAAACCAGTGGCCGATCTGACGCCAAATGGCTTAGCGACGTCATTCGCCGTGGTACCCAGCAGGATAAGATCTCCGCCGTCCAGTTGAAGGCTCAGATGGACCCTGTGCACTCCCTGAAGCACGTCCAAGCTCTCGTCGATCTGCTGAGCAAGAATCGCCTCCGTGAAAGTATCTCTATTTTGAGTGCGTTGAGGGATATTTTCGTTGATGAACTTTTGCCGCCGAATCGGAAGCTTTTGTACTTCAAAAATGTAAGCCTTATCTTTCATTGACCCTTTTAAAGTTTGCTCTTCAGCGCCCCGTCACCGAAGTGTCATCCCTCGCATCCGGAAACGCTGTAACCGCCAACAAACGCCTCGTTTTGTGGAAGTTTGAAAGCGATTTGAAGAAGATCTTTGAAAGCTTCATCCAACTCGTCGAAAACATCGCCGCTTCATCCATCGAAGCCGTTGCTACAAACGCGTGCCGAACATTGGAGCAGCTGTTAGCCAAGCGCCCGGAACAAGAAGGCATGATTCTCAGCGCGTTAACGAACAAGTTGGGCCATCCGAACAAGATTGTCGCTTCGAAAGTGTCTGATTTGCTGTTTGATTTGGTCACCCAGCATCCAAATATGCGGCTGATTGTCGTGGCGGAGGTTGAACGGGTTGTCTTCAGGTTGGTTTGAAGCTTTGGAAAAACATTTGAAGTGAAAGAGCTTCATTTCAGGAAGAATGTCCCTCTGAAAGCGCAGCTCTACTCCGTTCACTTCCTGAGCCGCGTCCAATTCGGTGCCGAAGACGCCGATCTCGCCGTGAAGTTGCTTCAGATCTACTTTACACTCTTCAAAGTCCTGATCAAAGCAGAGCTCGAGAACCACCGAATCCTAGCCATTTTGATGATTGGCGCGAATCGAGCTCTCCCCTTTGCCAAGGACCAAGTCGAGAAGCTCGCCCCAGAAATCGACTCGCTCTACAAGATCGTCCATCTCGACAAACTTTCCATCGCCATTGCTGCGTTGAAGGTCCTCTTCCAGATGCTAAGCTTAAGCAAGGCTCTGTCCGATCGCTTCTACAGTGCTTTCTATCGCCGTCTTCTGACCATCCGATCATCGACACACGACACCGACCTCTTCGCGCTCCTCCAAAAGGTCATCTTAACCGATCCCGTCCCCGAACGTGCCAAAGCCTTCATGAAGCGTGTGCTTCAAATCGCGCTCGTCAGTCCCCCAGCCTTTGCTGCGGCTGCCGTTTTGATGTATGCCCGAGTTGCGCAGCAGAAATCAGGACTTGTCCGGATTCAAAAGCCAGCAAATGTAAGTCATCCGTCATTTGTTCCCAAAACGCTAATTGCGTTTCCTGTTTTTCGAAAGACGTAAAACCATCTCTTTCCAGGCCATGATCAACCTGCACGCTAATGGCAAGCTGAAACAGGAAGCCAACTCGGATGACGACGAAGAGGAGCATTACGTCGACGTGGACAAGCTCATCGAGGAATCAAAGAAGGACATCAAACCGGCCTTCAAAAAGGGCCCCAAACCTGTGTTCGCCAATGGAAAACTCATTCGAAAAGGCGGCAAAAAGCAGGAAAATGGCATCGCCGAGTTTGAAAAGAAGCCAGAAATCGAGACACCTGTCCCTACAGCAGGCTGGGTCCATCGCGCCGGTTTCGGTGGCAAAAAGAGCGACAAGCCGATTGATCCCCAAACTGTTGGGTACAACCATGAAGCTCGTAATCCGCTCTACGCCAATGCCGAAACAACTGTCGATAGTGAGCTCTTCTTGCTGGCTGAACATTACCATCCGACAGTGGCCGTTTTTGCGGAAAATATCATCAATGGTGAGCCTTACTTTTCAAAAACACTCCTAAATTTCCTATTTCAGAAGTCCCCATCAAGTACAACGGCGACCCTCTTCAAGATTTCACGCTCATCCGATTCCTGGACCGCTTCTCTTTCAAGAATCCGAAGGTCAGCACGACCCAGACGTCAAAGTCCTTCTTTGAGCATCATTACAACCCAAAGGGCATCCGCAAGATGGGCCCAACGAGTCAGGAATACGTCAAAAAGAACACCGATGAAGTCCCGATTGATGAGCGCTTCTTGCATCGCTTCGCGGCCGCGCGTCTCCAGCATGCCGAAGCCAAAAAGAAGGAGAACGACTTTGACGATATTGCCAGTGTCAACTCTGATGAATTTGAGCAGCTGATGGACCATTTCGAACCCGGTGAGGCCAATGAAGAGTTCGATGTCGACTTTGGAGCCATGTTTGGACCCGAAAAGACCGGCAAGAAGGCTAAGAAGCGCAGTGGCGATGAGCTGGATGCCATCGATGACGAGGATGATCCGGAGGGCGATGTCGATGATGACGAGTTTGCGTACTCCGATGACGATGATGATGAAGGCCTAGATGATGATGACGACGACGAAGAAGCCGATGACGACGATGAGGACATGGAAGTCGATGACGACGACGATGAGGAGGAAATGGACGATGACGACGACGAAGAAGACGCCGATGATATGCCGTCCAGGAAGCTCTACGACGTCGACGACATGGACAGCGACGATGATGGAGCAGTTCCCGGTGGCTACGTCCAGGATGCCCTTGCCAGCGTCGAACAAATGGATGATTTCCTCGATTCCGAAGACGAACGTGCCGCGGAGAAGGCCAAGAAGCGTCCGATCAAGAAGGCCAAGGGCTTCAAGGGAAAGAAACGTGCTCGGAAGTGAAACCCCTCTGGCTGTTTTCAACTTTGTTAAGTTTTGTTGTTGACTCTTTTTTAAATTTTTCATTAGTTATCTAATTATCGTTGCGTTATAAAGTTATTTTTTCAACTCGAAAGTCTTTTCAAAAGGTATTATTTATGACATGGCGCCGCCGCGCAGCACCATAGGTGTATTCAGCACGGTCGATGTCCGATCGGTTGTTTGAAGTGAATGAGGAGGGAAAAATTGCGGAGTCGCCAAATGACGGAACGTCAAAGGATAAAAGTTGCGGAAACAATTTACCGACCCAGTTTGGAGACGAATCCCTCCCTTCCTCAACTCGACCAATTTGAAGCCAGGCATCGACGCTGACCGCTGTCGCTGAAAAAAACAAAGTGTCTGTCGGCATTTATGGAAGACACAAAAAAGGATGAGCACCGGTAATTGCTCAATCGTTTTGTCGGAAACAAACTTATCCCTCCTCGGCGCTCGGCGCCGATGACGGAATATAGATAGATGGCGATGACGGCCTTGACGTCGGATTCCGTCAGCCAGCCGTCGTTGACTAAATGTGTGTTAAGTGGCCTTCTTTGAGGCGAGGAGGGAGGGATGGAACGATAAATTGCCTCGAGGCATACAATATTTCATCCCCAAAAAAGGCAAGGCAAGTCAAGAGCACCGTTCGAAATGAGGGATAGATGCAAAAGGGGGCGTCATTTACGGTCACTAATGCCTTCAGGGCATACAAAGTCAACTTTCATATGGTAATGGTAATGCCCCAGCCAATGACGGTGGTGGACTCAATCGTCGCTTCTCAGCTTCGGGATTAAGGTCGTCTGCAGAGCTCCAAAGGTTGAATGGCCCTCAGGCCGTTGACGTTTCGGTTTGAGATGGTGCAAGTCAAGGGCGAAAAAAGTCACCATCGTCGTCGAAATCGCGATCATCCCAAATCCAAGGATGGCTGAAGGGGGGTGAGCTCAGCTGATCCGGAGCGAAGCAAGAAAGGCGTGCTTCGACTTGGGGATGACTGACGACTGGCTACAGCTCCAAAGGCGACAGGGAGCGTGGATGTCGATGGAGATGCATCACGACGCGACCAAGGTTATACTGGCAGCGGGACACCCCGACGCACACTTTCCGTTTGCGTCGGCCCGAGCCACCGACAGCCAATGTGCAGGCAATGATGACAACATCATTTTAATTTTATAACTTTTGTTAAACGTAAGATACAAAAGCGCGGTTTGGCTTAAACTGTGACTAACAAGCTTGTGCTCCTTTCTATGTGACGTTTTTATATTTTACCTTAGGCCTTGGACCCTGAGGGCACATTATTCCTTACCCAACGGTTAAACCCAAATAACTTTGGTAAACAAGCGCCTACAGATGTCTGGTTGGGCTTAAATTACTTCTCTTAATCTAGACCATACGTTAATCGGTCGATCCTATGTCAAATTTACAGTTTCTTGGAGATAGGATCTTAATTCAAAAAATTTCGTCGAAATGTGGTGCCTTTAAACCCAAATAACTTTTTTCAACATAGTGATACTATAGGTTCCATATACCAAATCTGAAAGCTGACATGTTGTTGAACAGTTTTATCGGTAGAACCTATAGAAAATGTTCATTTTAATGATATTAAACTTCGAAAAACGCCAAAACGTTGAAAAAGTGCTCTTTTTCACGTATAGTCTAAAACGTGTCAAAATTAATATTAGAAACCCCGGTTTGTTGAGAAAGACGCAAAAGATACTGAAGTGTTCGATTCTGGGTAGACATAAGGTTTAAAACGCTAATAAAATTTTAAAACTATTTAAATGTACCCAAAATCGTGTTTTTTGAAATCGAGTGCACTTTTTTCGGTATAGCGGCAAACGGTCATTTTTTGGTTTTGAAACTCGAGATTGCTGCATTAGGGGTATCAGATACGGTAAATTCACTTTTTCGCGTGAAATCCAGCGTAAGTATTGATTTGCGCGCGCAATGGCAAAAAATGACACGAAAAGTGGGGGTTTTTCGCGCGCGCCCTGTAAAACGAAGAAGGGGCGGTGTTTTGTTCTTTCGGTGAAAACAGGGGACTGGTCGCGTCGTGGCATCCTGGCAGGCCGGGGTTAGCGCCTGTATGGTTCAATTAAAAATCGACTTATGAAGGGACTGTTCCGACGCTTCGATTCGATGGAGCATGCTTGAGTGGCTTCAGAGGGTTCCATTTGGCGTCAAAAACTATCTGTTTTTTGTGAAGTTTTGATTTTTAGTCAATTTTGTGGCGAAATTGAACCGTTTGTGATCAGTGTGCAAAAATTCGACTCAGTCCCCTTTACCCCGTGTTAGAAATCTTTATTATTTGTTACAAATTTTATGATTTCTAAAAAAATTTTAACAGTAATTTAAAAGTTTTAACCAAAAAATGAGAGAATTTATTTTGCGTTGTCGAGATTCCTCTCAAAATTATTGAATTCCCCTAAAACTTCGAAATCTACCTTCACTAAACACCTAATTAACCCCCCTTTTCAAGTGTTCAATCACCTCTCTCTGATCCGACTCGACCATCCCGAAAAAACCGTCGACAAGAAAAAAACACGTTTACCTGGAAGCAATCTCGCGCGAGACCGACTGCACCACCCTGGATTGGATTTGGATCGATTTGCCGCAGCGACTTGTCATCAAAGCAAGCGGCTCTGGCGTGATCACCTGTCTTCCTGGATCCCCTCCACGGAGTTGTGCTTTCTTCGATCAGAATGACAGCCATCTTCCCGAGGATAGCCTCAAACCCCCTCAGAATCACCCTATTTATCGCCCTTCTGGCTGGACTCATCACATATGGGGAGGCGAATCCGAGTAAACGGGCCCGGTGTGCCATTGAGTGTTATTTGAAATGTGTTACGTCAGGAACTGTAAAAGGCCATTCGCGAGGTTTTTTAGGGGGGCCGACCCCCGATTTTTTGACATCCAAATGT
>KB455130.1:76491-98780 GCA_000341325.1 Panagrellus redivivus
GGGGAATTGAAATGGGCCAGAATTATCAAGGAAAGTGGTAATGGAAGTGAAATTTTGTACAGAATTCGTAATGCTGTTGCAGAAAATGGACATCGAATCTGAAAATTGTTTTAAAAACAGTTTTTACAATGTCAAAAGAAAAAAAGTTCCAAAAAGGTATTTTCGTTTTGATGACTGAAATCGTGAAACACGATTCAATTGAAAGAAAGTAAATCAAAAAAAATTACAGTTATGAAGTTATAAATTCAGAAAAAGTGCTTTAGAAATGCAGTAAATCAGTTTTGCTACATTTGTTAATGCCTTTTTCATAAAAATAAACACCATCTTGTTTTCGCTTTTCCGTTTTTACATGACACATTGACCTACTGTAGCTTGTTTTCGACAAATCATGTTTGTAATTTTTAGTCGCTAAGAGTACATTCGATGAATCAGTGTGCGAAAATAAACACTCGTTACAACTGCTTTTTTATACCTTTGCGTATTCACATCACACCAAATGTCATCGGATTATTTTTCGACATGACGTGAATACACAGTAAGCGTTACTTTTTTTAGAATTTTGAAGGAATTTATAATGTAAAAAATGCTATGCCAGTGAGTCAGATTGTTTTCAAGGTGTGTGTTATGGTCAAAGTCAGAATATTCGGAGGAAAAAGCAGCTGTTAAAGAAGTTATTCGTTCTCAGATGCATTAATAAAAACTTTATGAGCCATTATGAAGCATAAAAATGCCGATATAGAGATGAGAGCGCAATGATTGCTCATACGAATGCGATTTATGACCAGGCCGCGAGACCGATAAAATCAAAGGAATTTAGGCATCAATGCTCGATGGAACTGTGTACAATGACCTCGATAAGCTTCTATTCACTGTAACATGTCAAAAAGTTGTTAAATTTTTCCTTTCTTCAAAATTTTACTGTTTCAAATCTTTAAATTTGAACTTTTAAGCATACTGTACCCAGACAAAGTCCAATAACTCCCGCTCAATTTCCTTTCACACCCATTGTCCATCCTTCCACATTCACACCAACAAGATAAAAACATCTTCTCACAACCCATTGCCTTTTCCGCTTGCATTACTACTACTATTTGTAATGGCCGTATTTTCCCAGTTTTTTTTCGTCATCCAAGATGGAGACCGAAAAAAGGGCAATAAAAAATACCGGCGCCATTCCTTCCCAAAAGGAATTTCCTCCCTCCTTCCTTCTCCATAGCAATTGATGGGTGTGTCTGACACTGAATGTTGCTGAGTCAGTTTTCGGCAATCAATCTTCGGCGCCCATCGACAAATAGCAGGGAGTCATCGGCCGACGCCGAGGGGTTGTGATACTATCGCATTCGCCGCATCGCTGTATGTACAAATGGGTCTTTGTAGGGACAATCAAACCTAGCTGAGGAAAGTAAATGAATGGAAAGAGCGCAAACTGACTTGTAGAATGATAGCAAAGGTATGGAAACACAAAGTTCACATGAAAAGTGCACTTTTAGATAGGGTCCAATCGGTCAAATGCTAATCGGACCAAAATGTCAGCAGTTTTATGGTTCATTGTGGAAGTTTTGGTGATTGAGCATGTTGCATTTTGTTTGGGGGTATCAAGATTGACTGGAATGTGCAGACAGACTATCGTGATAATGCACCAGAGAACATTTATAATGGAAATTGACAAATAAAATCGCTGAAATGCGCAATCAAATTTGAAATAAAAATGCTAACTTTGAAAATGAAATAAATGAGTTATAAAAAGTTTTCATTATTAAGTAAGTTTGCGCATAATTCCAACCCATAAAGTAATAACAATTTTTACTTCTTTTCTCATTCTCATACCACCCCTCTTCTGGCCATTCCTGTCAGCTGACTCTGTGGCGCAACTGGTAGCGCGTCGGACTCCAGTTCCGAAGGTTGCGTGTTCAAGTCACGTCGGGGTCAAAATTTTTTCTCTTTTTTTCTATAAACTTACAAAACAACTTTTTTATTTGTCAGTATCAAACCCCCTCCAAATCAGTTAGCCGATGGCATGACAAGCCATTGCGGCAATTCATAGGCCTTGTTGGGATCGCGTCGGGCAATGGCTTCCTTGAAGGCGTCGATGACCAGACTGGCATCGATCCACGTCATTGATGCCATCTCGACGAGCTTCTTGTAGAGTTTGCGTAACTCTTTGGGTAGGCGTTTGAATTCGGGGCTTTGCCAAAATTCGACTTTGAGAGCGTGAACTTGGGATTCTTCCAGGACTGAACGCCAGGGAAGCCTGGAATTTTTAGGGGAAACTGTGTAAAAGGTGTTTGATGGGTTGGATATAGCTTACTTTCCACTAATCATCTCGGCGATAATGTAAATCAGCGAGATGTAATCATCAGAGGGGCCCTGTTCGCGTTGTTTGTGGACACGAGTGGAACTGTAGCGAAGACAGCCCATAAAGGGGACAGATGCGCGGGGTCTGAAGAGTCCTTGTTGATTTAGAAGTAAATTTTTTGTTATGAAAGCAGTTTTAAAAAAGTAACAAATTTTTTTCACTTTTTATGAAAGATACCTCATTCGCACATTTTTGAACGTTGAACATGTTTCTTTATATTTGCACAACGAACAAACGCAAAGTTTGCGTTCGTTTGCCAAAAATGTGCAAATGCATTTTCGCCGTTCAATCAAAAATACCCAAAATTCTTCAAAAATGTCTCACTTGGTCGGATATGGATGGCACAAGCTCATATCGGTAATAATCATCCTCGCACTCAACAAATCCAATGTCAATGGCACTGGGTAGGAAAACGAATGCGGAGACACAAGTCGATGGACGAAGCCAGCTCGATGTAGGGCTGCCAAACAGTAAGCGATGCCCAAACCGGCGTGAAGGGCCAGATCGACCGGCAAAGTACCTTTCTCGGAGAATGCCAACAGCGTCGACAACATCACGTGTTCATGGTGGAGGATGATATACGGCCTGCTCGTCCATTCTGGATCGCGTTCATCTTCGAGATCACCGTCCCAGCCGAACACTAACTGCAAAACTTCCCTAACTAGGTCAATGTTAGGCTTCAAAACCAACTTTTTTGATCAATCCATGATGCTTCAGCCTCGGAAAATGCCTCGACCTTCCGTTGACCTTCAACAAAACCCGTAAAGTGGCATTCATCGTAAGCTCACTGTGATCACGTCGAGCTGTGGGCTGTGGCACATAGGCGTAGGCCTGTTCGGACGGATTCTCGAAGCTGTAGAGACTGTAGACAGTGTATTTCCGTTTGATAATGTCATCAGTCGGGCCGATAATGACATAGTTTTGATGGAACCAGCCGGCGACATGCTCGGCCGTCTCCTCGATCTCGGCCATGTCACCCATCTTGGCGGATTCTGATTGTGCTTCAGCAAGGAGAAGTTTGAATAAACAAAATGAAATCCAAATAGACCAGGCTGGGGTTGATCAAGGGGCCTGGAGATCCCAAAGGGGCCATTTTGGATTCGAAAAAGTGATGGACAGGGGGATTGGAATTTTGAAATTTGCATTTGAGGCGAAAAATAATACCACCATGTGCCTCTCCCGATTTCAATTTGCTAAAAATAGTTTATTCCCAACAAAGTTGCAACTTTTAATGTCTTTAGCACTTTTTCAGACCCACAACTTAAGGGTTTCTCGACCCGTAATGACACCAATACAATCACTTCCAACACAAAAGCCATAAATCTTCTTTCTAACTTTCTCTTGAATTCCAATTCATCTTTTCTCTAGCCAGAAACAATTCAAAAACACATTTAAAAAAACCATTCATCCCCCATAATGGCCACCTTTTAAAAGCCATCCACAAACACTAAATTTCCACCATCTCACTGTTACCATCACGTGACACCGTCTTTTTTCCATGATTGCAATTTTGGCTTGCTTTGTTTATCGTTTTGCGACCCACGTCTCGGAACGTTTCGATTTTGTCTGTTTTTATGCGAAGAGAAAAACGAAGCGCAGTTTATGTGTCATTATCAAACCATTTTTTTCGACTCTAACATCTAGCATGTCAGACATTGCTCATTTGACAAAATGACGCTTCAAAATATTAAAAATAGGCTTCATAAAGTTATTTCAGTCATGATTGGAGTCATTTTGTTTGTCTGTGTGTATATCTATTCACCAAATTCTGTGAACTCCTATGTGATGACGAACTATAATGATAGTGTCGTTCGAAGAGTGGTTTACCCTTTGACGAGTGCGTCCTATGGAACGACACCGGAGTTATGTTTGAAAGATATTTTTGCCGATGGTCAAGTTGGTTTTTATTAGTTGTCAAAAAACTTGAATGAAGATAGTTTCAGTTGGTCCGTCAATACACGGTTTTATGCGACCGGACTCAAAAACATACATGCTCCGGATACTTGGCTTACTCAACATCAGCCCAAGCCATCTTTCTGGTTTTTCGAGGTTCAAGTTCAACGGAGCAAGTGAACGAAGAATTTCTTGAAACAGTCACAACTTTTCCCATATCGTTCCCCCTCGGCGGTCGGGTAAACCCATACTTCTTCAAAGCCTTGCAAATAATCCTGACTTCCGGACTTGAACAAGATCTCATTTATATCACTAAACTCCTTCCCGGATTCTCTCTCTGGGTCTCCGGCCATTCTCTCGGTGCCGGCCTAGCCTCCCTCGCTGCAGGGCACATAGCTTACAAAGGATATGTTCCACCTAGCCAAATCACTCTAATTACCTTCGGCCAACCCAGGACTGGTAATTATGTCTTCGCCAAAACCATCGACAAAGTGATTCCAAACACCTGGCGAGTGACCCATCGGAAGGATCTCGTCCCAGTTATCGTCCCACTCTACGCACACCACAACCGAGAAGTTTGGTACAACAACAGCATGGCCCCAGGGCAACCGTTTGTCATCTGTGGTACCGACGATGACCAGGAATGTGTAATGTCTGGGAGTGGTCATAATTGGGATGTTCGTCGTTTTTCAGGCTGAATTCATCAAGTTTATGTCATTCTTTTCAGGATCACAGCAACTACTTCAACGTTGATTCATATTTCGCTGTCAATGGGTGTAAAAATATACCTCATTAAGTTTAACATTAATAAAATTAGATAAAAACAGTAAAACTAGCAGAAACATGAAAAAAACATCGCAGATTAACAACAATAAATGTTTGTTTTGGCTGTTTTTCTGATTATACAAAACTACTTGTTTGTTTGTTGCATTTTCCCATAAATAATAACAAACATGAGTGCGATCTTTGGAAATGAGAACATTAGTGGCATCTAGCGGTTTTTTACCACTAACATGTGGCAAACGAACATTTAAATCATGTATCAGTTGTTTAAAGTACTCTTCTGACGCTGCAAGACTATCAATTTTTAATCGAAACCCGGGTTTTTGAGCCTAAAAATATCTATTTTATCAATTTTTTCAAATACTGTAACTGTTTACCTCGAGAAATCTGACAAGCTGATTACACGTTGTATCCATCAAAATATCTGTGCAGCTTCGAAAGTCCAAAAGAGACAATTGACCGCTGAATGGCAAGAGGTCAGTTGCCCATGTTTCAGGAACGTTTTTGATTGCTATTAATGTCAACATCTCAAGTGTTGGAAAAGTTGTCATTAACTCAGCAAAAGTCAATCCAGCAAAAGCGTAAATGTCCACGCATTTTGCACGCGGTTGAAAAAGTTTCAATATTTTTAAAAAGTTGTTTGATCCGTCACAACGAAGGAATGATAGCTTTTCTTCAGGCCTAATAAGGAGATGGTTTAAAATTGGAGATGTTAGATCTTCAAATGAAACGTCGATAAAGTCAAATTTTGTCCCGCAGACTAAACTGTTTTCGGTGAGAGGAATTGGGGGACTGTTTAAATAAGGGCCACAAAGCACAGGTTCACCATTTCGGCAAATAAAGGTTATCGCCTCTTCTATAATTTGAACACTTTGAATTGGTGGACAAATAGAAGGATTGGCAGCGGCAGTTTGGAAGTGATAGCGCTCCAGTGGGGTAGCGAGGTCGTGGAGTCGGCAGCGGAGACCGTAGGCCAGTTTGGCGATCGGATAAGGCATGTTGATGGCGGAAAGTTTCTGCAAAAAGACCTTGGTAAAATTATATATTCGACGTGCGTGACAGAAATGAACGACGCTAGGAAAGTAAGCAACGGGTCGATCGACACATTGCCATGTAAGCATGTGAGTTGATGAACGATGGCTTTGCGGGCATTGCAAGTATGACCAACATGCATCCATCGCTACTTGCCGCGCAAATTTATCTTAATGGTACACACTGTAATAAAAGTTTCCACAAATTGAACGGTCATAAATATCTTCAATTTTTATAAGATCATCATCCGCGTTTAAAATTAACGATGAAACAAACAAGTCAAAATTTTGATTTTCATGATTGTTATAGTACACAAAAAGTTGACGGTAAAATTATATAGTTGAAAAATGCGCAGTATAAACAGACAATGCTAATGGCATAAGATATGAGTCTATCGACACACTGCCATGTAAGCAGTTGGAGTAATCGATGATGGTTGAAAATTTTGTGAGCGCTATTAGTCTCGACTGCACTTCTTACCGCGTAAACCAGTACATGTGTTCCCTCCTTCCCTCAGGGATTTAGTTCTTGTTTGTAGACGATCGGTGTGAATTAATGTTTTTGGTTACAGTTTAGTCATAAATATTGAATTCTTAATGTTAAATGGTTAAGCAGAAAAATAAAAATCAATTTAAAATTAAAACAACGTTTGGACGGAAAAGGTCAGTTGATGGATATTATTGCTGTTAGTGTTGGACAGATGAAACTGTCAGGGACCTTTTATGGCAAGTAATAAGCCACATATTGTTTTTTTTTGTAAGCGTCACAGTAGGTAAAAAGAACGTTAGTTGCATCTAGTGGTTTTCCATCGTTTAAACATGGTAAGCGAGCATTTAGACTACATATTAAATCAGTAAAGTACTTTTTTGTCAATACAACGTTATCAACTTCCAATCGAAATCCATGTTTTTGAGCCTGTAATTATTAATTGAAGTCATTACAACTGTTACTGTAACTGATTACCTCTAGGAAAGTGACAAGTTGATCGCCTGTCGTATTCGTCAAAACGTGGCTAAAGCAGTCGAAGTGTAAATGCGACAACTGGCCGCTGAATGGTAAAAGATCAGTCGCCCATGTCTTAGGAATATTTTCTTGCAGTATGTGCAACTTTTTAAGCGTTGGAAAAGTTGTCAATAAATCGGTAAAATTAAATACAGACGAAGCACCGATAAGCATACTCGTAGAAGACGGGTTAAAACGTTTCAACGTCATCAAACAGTTTTTTGATAAGTTACAATTAACAAAAACTAATTGATTTTCGGGCCCAATTAGCAGGTGGTTTAAAATTGGGGACGTTAGATCTTCTGAAGAAACGTTAGAAAACACAAGTTCTGTTCCACAGACTAAACTGTTTTCATTGAGAGGGATCGGGGGATCAGCCAAAAATCGACCTATAAGCTCAGTTTCACCGTTCCGACGAATAAATGCTACCGCATCATTTATTAGTTCAAATATTTGAATTGGAGGACAAATAGAGGGACTGCCAGCGGCAATTTGGAGGTGATAGCGTTCCACCGGGGTAGCGAGGTCATGGAGCCGGCAGCGGAGACCGTAGGCCAGCTTTCTAACCGGGTACGGCATGTTGAAGGAGTTGGAATGTGTATTCTACAAAAGGAGTTGACAGTGGGATTATGCAAATTCGACAAGTGCGCGACACGATGAACGACGCTAATAATGTAGGCTACAGGTTTATCGACGCATTGCCGAAGGCTTTGTGTGGGTTATTATTTTCACCAGCCATTCTTGCCGCGCATATTGATCAAGATGACTAATACTACTCACATTTGCGCATAATGGCTGTTCAGACCGATTTCATTTCATTCAAACTGATGTCATTCATCGTAATTACTGTTTTGTCATTGAACCCGAGCGACTGATTCAAGCTTTACTATAACACAATGAGCTATTGTACAAATCTTTGATCTTTTTGCAATTCAAAAACACGGATAAATAACGCAACAGAACGACACAATTCCCAAAGCGTTGCAAAATCTGATTTGGATTCTTTAAATTCATTGTTTTTTGCCGACAAAAGTTCTTTTATTTGTTATAAACTTCGAGAAACACCAACAAAATGCAGTTCTCAACACTTTTCACCACAGTTTCATCACGGTTCTTGATAAAAAGAAGACCACGTTATATTGCGTGATCGTTAGCAATTCAAGTAAAAAAAAGCTTCTGAAAGAAAGTCCAATGAAACTAATATCAGTCAATCATGCTTGGCATACATTTCCTTGCCCTTTCTATTATCATTTGTTCACAGATATTTGGCACTTCGACGACTTTTTTGTCAGATTATTCAGGTATATAATAAGCAATATATTGTTTGTTTTTATGAGTATCATGATATTTAAATAGAACTTTTGTGGCAGCTAGTGGTTCCTCATTCTGTACGTGTGGCAAACGAGCATTTAGATCACTTGTTAGTTTTATAAAGTACTCGTCTGTTGCTAAAATGTGATCCACTTGCAATTTGAATCCAGATTTTTGAGCCTGCAAAGACATTGAAATAATTAATTTCCAAAAAGACTAACTGTTTACCTCGAGAAACTCAACAAGCTGATCACATGTTGTATCCATCAAAACTTTGCTGCAGCAGTCAAAATGTAAAAAAGACAACTGGCCGCCGAATGGTAAAAGATCAGTTGCCCATGTCTTAGGAATATTTTCTTGCATTAGGTGCAACTTTTTAAGCTTTGGAAAAGTTTTCAATAAATCAGTAAAAGTAAATTCAGACAAATCACCGATAAGCACATTTGTAGAAAAAGGTCTTAACCGTTTTAAAGTTTTGGAAAAGATGTTTGATAAATTACAAAAAACAAAGACTAATTTATTTTCGGGCCCAATTAGCAGGTGGTTTAAAATTGGGGACATTAGATCTTCTGAAGAAACGTTAGAAAAGACAAGTTCTGTTCCACAGACTAAACTGTTTTCATTGAGAGGGATCGGGGGATCAGCCAAAAATCGACCTATAAGCTCAGTTTCACCGTTCCGGCGAATAAAGGCTATCGCATCGTTTATTAGTTCAAACATTTGAATTGGAGGACAAATAGAGGGACTGCCAGCGGCAATTTGGAGGTGATAGCGTTCCACCGGGGTAGCGAGGTCGTGGAGCCGGCAGCGGAGACCGTAGGCCAGTTTGGCGATCGGATACGGCATTTTGGAAATACTTGACCGTGTGTTATACAAACAGTTGGAAGTATGTAAATTCGTCAAGTGCGCGACACAATGAACGACGCTAATAATGCAAGCTATAGGTTTATCGACACACTACCATGTAAGAATATGTGAGATGCTAGACGAAGGCTTTGTGTGCGTTTTGAAAGCGCTTCTTTGCCGCGCATATTGATCGAAATTACAACAAATACTACTCACATTTGCGCGAAATGGCTGTTTAGACCGATGTTTAAAGCAACAAATCTTTGATCTTTTAGCAATTAAAAAAGCACAGAAAAATAACACAATAGAACATCACAATTCCCAAAGCTTCGCTTCTAACTCGTTTACTTTTAAATTTATTGTTTTTTTGTCAACAAAAGTTCTTTTATTTGTAATAAACGTTAAGAAACACCAACAAAATGCAGTTCTCAACACTTTTCACCACAGTTTCATCACGGTTCTTGATAAAAAGAGGTCCACGTTATATTGTGTGATCGTTTTCGCGGTAAAAAAAGCTTCTGAAAGAAAGTTTAATTAAACTAATTTCAGTCAATCATGCTTGGGATACATTTCCTAGCCCATTTTATTATCATCTGTTCACAGATATTTGGCACTTCGACGACTTTATTGTCAGATTATTCAGATCGTCTTGTTCGATCAAACTTCTTTCCGCTTGCAAGTGCTGCTTATGCGAGCACACCTCTTCGATGTTTGAAAGATTTGCATCCAGACGCACAGGTAGGCTTTTTCTGCGAAACTGTCAAAACGTGAAGATTCCAGCTCGTTCACCAATACACAGTCCATTGTGTCCACGGCAAAATCCACATCTGTTCCGGTTATTTGGCTTATTCCAAGTCCGAAAAGACTATCTATCTCGTTTTCAAAGGTTATGAATCAGCAAATCACGCAGATGCGCAATACAAGTACACGCAAGTCAACTGGCCAAATGCGATCAAAATCAAAGACAAAACGGTCAATGTCAATCCGTACTTTTACAGTGCATTGAAAAGGCTTATGGAAACGGGAATGGAGAGGGATGTAACAAAAGTAATCCAAAAGTATCCCCGATTTGCCCTCTGGATAACTGGGCATTCACTTGGCGGATCGCTTGCTTCCATTGCCGCGGGCGTTGTGGCACACAAGCGCTATGCCCCGAGCAATAATGTTTATCTCGTGACTTTTGGAGAGCCAAAAACGGGCGATTTAGAGTTCGCAAGGACCATCGAGTCCATCTACAGTAAGCGGTCATGGCGAGTCACTCATCGGAATGACATTGTGCCAGCGCAGGCTTCTCAGGTCCTGAAACCGTCTCCGCACGATCCATTTGTTCATCATAACCGCGAATACTGGTATAACAACACCATGACCCCTAGAGAGATGTATATTGTCTGTGATCGTGGCGATAGCATCAACAGCGTACGCTCGCTTGCTAAACATACTTGGGCTGTTAGTCGTTTTGGAAGTTTGTAATTAGCGAACGAAAACTTTTGTTTTAGGACCACTGGAACTACTTCAACGTCCCACATACTTTTGCTACCAAAGGATGCTCAAACAAGCATCTGAGAGAAATTAAATTGATTTAAGTTTACGGTACGATCAATAAATAAACTGAACAACTGCATTCTACTAAAAAACACAATGTAACAGTGATTAACAAACTCTTTTTTTGCGATTTCAATGAAATCGCAGACCAGCAACACAAAAAGAAATCGTTTTCGCTGAATAATTGCAAAATTTTTAACAATTGTTCACATTGATTCTTAAATTTGTTCAATAATATCAAATTGAGTTGAAAACAATACATCCACAAAAACCTTATTCAATATCTTTTACAATAGACTCACAGATTCACTAGAACCAACTAGTTTTATATAGAAATCCACAGACATTCGACATCTGAAGGTTTTGTAATTCCGCCTCAGGCCAGCAATGCTAGCAATCATTCTGACCATTTGCGCTTTCATTAATGTGCCACTTTTTGTCGCGGCGATCAACTTTACCACCCGTTTAACAACGTACAATGATACCATTGTTCGAAATCTGTTTTACCCGCTGTCAGCTGCGGCGTATGGAAACACCCCTGGAAAGTGCTTTAGAGAACTTTTCAAAAGTGGTCAAGTTGGTTGCCTTTTTAGCATTTGTTGAAGTTTGAGTCAATGTCATCGCGTTTCAGGTGGTCCAAACATCCAAAGTCCAATGCGTCCCAGGAAACAAGACTCATGAATGCTTCGGATACGTGGCTTACGCTCCACAGGAAAAGATTATCGTTCTCGGTTTTCGTGGTTCGAAGTCAAGCAGTCAAATTGAGGAAGAAAAGCGGTGGACAAAATCCAAAACGCTTGTTAAATTTCCGTTTGGTGGTTACGTGAATCCGTACTTCTACAAAGCGTTTACAAACCTTATGAAAGGTGGGCTAGACCGCGCATTGCAAGAAATAACAAAAAAATACCGTAACGCCGCACTTTGGATCACCGGACATTCACTGGGCGGCTCAATGGCTGCCCTTGCCGCTGGCCATATAGTCCAAAATAACTATGTAAAACCGAAAGACATTACACTTGTCACTTTTGGGCAACCAAGAACTGGAGACGCGCTATTCGCAAAAAACATGGACAAAACCATCATAAATTCTTGGCGAGTCAATCATAAGCATGATATCGTGCCGAATATCATTCCAGTAAATCTTCACAATTTTGTTTATCAGCATCACAATCGAGAAATCTGGTATAACAATGACATGAAGCCGGGACAGTCGTACACTGTGTGTCGGCCCGGGGATGATCTTTACTGTATTCGGTCCGTGGATCCTAAATTACTTAATTGGGTGGTTCGTTTTATTGAAGATAGGTGTAATTCAATGAAAAAGATACAAACTGTTTTAGGACCACGTTACCTATTTTGGTAAAGCCGCCGGATTTGCCACCGCTGGATGTAGCAAGAAATTTTACAACGTTCGATTGTATCTTTTAGGGCAATAAACTATGCAAATCTATTATGTGCCTGTGAGATAAGCCTTGAGATTTTCAATCGCATCACATAAAACGGTACAACCTTTTTTAAAGCTAAACAAATACTAAAACTAAAGATGCTGCTGGTAGTCAAAAATATGATGTCAAATTGTTGTCTTTTTAGTCTCTATGTTGGGTCAAGCTACAAAACTCACACTTTTCAAACCAAAAATCACAACTGATAAGATGAGTTTTCACTAAACGATCATCAGCAATGTCCTTCAATGTACTCGTTTACCACAATCAATACCGACAACATGTACGCTAGAACTTTTTCACTTTTTGTGTGTTCCTTGTTGTTGAATTTCGTCACTTGCCAAACACCATCATTACCATCATTGGCCTTTGATCCAGCTTTTGCTCGAAACTACTTGTATCCAATCTCATCTGCGGCTTTCTCATTGTACCCTCAAGCGTGTTTAAATGACGTTTTTGGTCGGAACAACAGCAAGGTGAGAGACTATCAACGTTTTACTTTTCATTGAACTGCTACCAAGCTGATGTTTTGTTAAGGTCATTTCCTACACTCAAAAAGCCTGCGACGACTTGAATAAGGAAACATGTGCCGGGTATCTTGCCATAAGTGATACTCGAAAAGCAATAATTTTAGCTTTTCGGTAAGTTTGGTGCGCTTTTGGTCGTCAATTTGACGTTTTTGTTACTTTATAGAGGGTCTAATGACAACTTCCAAGTGATCGAAGAAGCCGGATCCATCTTCAAACAGATGGAGGACAGCATCATTGGTGGGAAGGTGAACTCGTACTTTTACAAAGCGTTTCAAACTTTATGGACGGATGGGTTGAGAGATTCGTTTTTGACTGCTAAAAATGCTTGTCCGAGTTATGAGATTTGGGTATGTCTTTTTTTGCAATTGTATTAGGTAAGATAAAATGCTTCAGGTGACCGGTCACTCCCTCGGCGCCGCAATGGCATCTCTAGCTGCTGGCGATATTGTCAAACTTGGCTATTCCAACAACGCCGTCGTGAAGTTGGTGACATTTGGTCAGCCAAGGACGGGGGATTCTGATTACGCGGCAGCTCATGATTTGTTATTGCCTGATTCTTATCGAGTCGTCCACGCCCATGACATCGTGCCGCATTTGCCGCCTGAGGGGATCGAGGGGTATCGGCATCATCGGAATGAGGTTTGACTATTTTCAATGAACAAAAAATTCAAAAAAATGTTCAGATCTGGTACAACAATGCCATGCTAGTCTCCAATGACACCTACATCGAATGTGACACCGATGAATCGAACGCCTGCAGCAACAGTGGCCTTGACCTGTCCATCGATGATCATCGACTTTATTACGGGGTTGATGTGATGTCATGGGCGTTAGATGGTTGTCAATACCCTTAATTTATGCTGTTTCGGAGTCCATCTGTATTTTAATCTGTAAAATAACAACTTTAAACTGTTTACATCCATTCAAAACAGTCAAATAAACATTCCAAACGGTTACAAACAACTTTAAACAGAATATTCAACCACAAATTACGTGAAAAGGTGAAAGACGAAAGCGGAAACGCATCATCACGCAGCCCGATTTGGATGGTACCTAAAAACTCGTTGTTTTGAACATGTCTTTTCAGGGCGGGGGAACCCATGTGGAATCCGAGACACTGATCGATGTCGTTTCTATTAAAGTGTCGTGACAACCGCATGTTAGTACATTTTCGGGTGTCTCTTCTCACAAAGTTTAAAGTTAATGGACGCTGTTAACGATTAGGTGTCGCGCAGATGCGAAGTTGGCGTTTCCGGTGCGTGATTTTCTTCGTTTTTTTGCATTTTTATGGGTTCCTTTTCTTACTTTTTGCTTATTTGATGGTGGTTAACGTCCACTGGAGGCAGTTTTAGACCTTCTATTCTTGTTGTTGAACGCCGTTTTGCATAATTGCGGCCTGTTATGTTGGCTAAAAAGGGCTTTTCCGTCAAAAACAATGCGCTTCAAGCATCGCAATTCATAGTATTCGAAAATATTGCCATAAGGCGGACCATAACATCTGTCGGAACGAAGGAAGTCTTACCCTAGTCAATGTTTACGATGGTTAGATGTTTCCACGCATCCGGGAACTGTTTGGAAACCACGTTTTTCCCAGTCAATGTTTTGACGTTTGCCCCAAATCGCTATTTTTGTTTGAAGAACCGTCAAAAAACGCTTTTCTCCCCTGAAAGCCGGTCAATCTTGACTTTCCCCATGTTTACTTTTCCGATTTTAGCGTCCTTAAACCCTTGCCTGATAATTACAATCCCCGTGAATACCTCTAGACAACTTATAAGCTTATATTTTGTTTTCAGTTTATATCAAGACTTAAAAAAACCACATAAATATGACCCAACAAGAAAGAGTTCAGTTCTATCGGATGTATGAAGACTCTCGGGAAATGTTGAATCTTATTGCGCAGAGTAAGCCTGTTGGTGAGTTTTGAAGAAAATCAATAATTTGACAGTTTTCAATGCGATGGATTTCAGTTCCACGTAAAGAAAGCAGCAAAACGACACCCCGGAAAACCAGTAAGTTACATTTTTCGAGTCAATTATAACTTTTTTGACTTTCTCTAAACAAAAAAAGACTTCCTTGATGACTTGATGAAAGTTAAAACTGTTATAAAGTCGATTCACGGGTCAAAAATCACCCCAAACCGTCCCTTGTCAGCTGGTAGACGACTTCCGGTCGACGCTCGACGGAGCCGTCGTGATCGAACCCATTTTCGTTCCCTTGCACCCCCAATAAACACACTTTAAAATGATGGCGCAAATGAATGATAACTCTTGACAGGTGCTACACGAGCCCAGTATCGTCGTGCTTCGGATGCATCGCCGGAATTGTTTCAACTCCGTGAAGATGATTCGAGATTCGCGTGCAATCGGGTTATTTCGAATGCGCAGACCAGCTCTGAAGGTATGTTAATCCTACAAAAAGTTCACTGATAAGGTCTAAAAAGTCCTTTCAGTCAACCCAAAACACCGCCGCCGATCCCAATCCGATGCCGGCATCCAGCGTAAAACAACCCCATCCCCTCAGGACATTAGCACCCATTCTCGACGCTTGATCAAAGCCTTGAAGGAAAACCCGGCCGAATCGGTCGACATCAGCCTTCCGAAAGACATCAAACTTCGCCGTGGCAGTGCACCAGCCTCCCAAATCCTGTCCACAGTTAAGGAAGAGCCGGAAGAGGAAATCCGTCAGAAAGTCGATACGATTAACGAAGAAAATGAGCAAGAAAACACGCCACATGGCCGGAAAATGAGCATTCGCCAGAAGCTGTCAGTTTTCTTCAAAGGCGGTGGTCATTCGTCGGCACAACGAGCCTAGCAGTGTCTTACAGTAGCGACAAAACTAATATTTTTGATGTATCCACGGTTTAATATGAAGGCTCCTCAAATTTGCGGAGTAAAACCCTTGAAGGTAGAAATTGAAGGGGAAAGCCCTCAAATGTGAGAGTTGTTAAAAATTTGTATTTGTGAGTCAGGAAACTTTCCGGTATTGATAAACAGTATTGTATTGGTCTGTTTTGCAGTTTTGAAATATAGAGGTAAAAAGTTGCAATTGAGGGGTAAAACACTCAAAATTGAGTTCTGGCAGGTGGAAAAATTTTGAGCTAGACCACTTTTTATAAGTGTTTCTGAATCGCGAGAAGACGGGGAGTTTGTAAAAGAGTATGAAATTTTGATAGAATCGATAGTTTGCGAGTGAACAACTCATAAATGTCATTTTTGTGGTTTTCGGCCGCAGGAAGACTTCATGCCAGATACCTCTGAAATAAGCGTTTTGAGATTGCCAAGACGTTTCGAATTGAAAAGTACCATTTAGATTGCAGTAGGATCAGTATTTCCCGAGTTAACATTCTACTAGAACGATTTCCGGACAATTTTTGGCAAAATCGAGTTCTGGCATAAAATTTTGAGCTAGACCACTTTGAATGTGTTTTGGAACCACCAAAACACGGAGATTTTAAATTTTGATGGAATCGATAGTTTACGAGTTACCAACTAATAACCGTTATTTTTGTATATTTGTGGTCGTTTTTGGTTCTAATCCCTGGCAGGATAGCTTTAAATGAGTGTTTTTACACTTTGGAAAGTGCAAAGATTTCATGCTTCTGAGTATGTTTGGGAGTCATTTGCCCAAATGAACGGTTCTATGCATGAACCAGAACAAACTAAACAACCCCCTATATTCGTTTAATGTTTCTAATATCGACCAAAACACATCACAATCCTAATTGGCCAACCTTATGACACCCATATCATCATAACTTGTAAATAAACCACTTATATTTTGAGTCAAATTTCGTTACAAACTTCCGCACACAGTGCAAACAGTAATAACCTCATTCCACTTTAAATTCAATGTTAAAAATATTAATTGAGCAATCATATTTATATGCGTTCAAAAAAGAGTAGTCCCGTGCAGGGGTCAGAGAAACCGGCATCCATGAATCATCGGGTCAATATTTGTGGAGCCTGCTTCGGGGAGTAGGAACGAATTCCGATTCCACAAATCATACACACTTACATAACGCTCATTTCTTGGCGGATGATGCTGGTGATGATGCTCGTTGGCGACGATGGCATTTGTCGATGAGCCCGCGGTGTACTTGTGGGAGTGGGATTCGAGATCGAGGGCCTTGTCGAGGATTTTGAAGTCGAGCAGGAGTCTGTAGGTCCATTCCACTGTGAAGAAGGTGGCAGCATTCGAGGGGAAGGCACGGAGTAGGGTTGAGCCGAGGCCGACAAAGAAGGTTCGAAGCCCGCGTTCGGCATAGGTTAATCTGATGATTTCGGCGTAGGATTTGGCGGTATCGCTTGCTTGGAAGCGGGTTTTGACGACATCGGTGGGGTAGTTGAAGAGCCAGGATAGCATGCCGGCGCCGCCTGAACATTATTTATCAAAATCGAAATAAAGATTGTTGTTTTTTGCAAAAGGGCATCAAGTCTACGTGAAACGTCAAAAAAATGCATGACAATCATTGTGTTTTTTCATGTCATAGATCCATCAGCCGGACAGGGGGGATGAATCGTACACATGAAACCCCAAACAAAGATTACGTGCAGTCATGAGCATTTGGTGACTTTCGATTTACTGACGCGGAGTGCATTGTGATCGGTGTATGATCTCCCCCAAAAAGACACAAACCTCCAGCCAGTAATAATTGGGTGCTTGTAAGCGCTTCCATGGAGCCATCTTTACTCATCTTCCGTGCCATGTACTCATAGCTGGCGAAATAGATGCCAAAAGCAGGGCAATCACGGAGCTGGGTTGCTAACATGCCACTAAAAACTGACCATTATCAACGAAAAAGCCCTTTAAAAAAGCTTACCGTCCCAAAAATCTCCACCCTTGCTCGTGCACGATCGTTTTCATACAATGAAAAGGCGACTTATACTTCGCATGGGCATCATCTGCCTGGAGCTGAATCCTCAGCTTCAGCAATTCCGTCGGCGCTGCTACGACCCCTTGGGCCGCACCGGCCGCGGCCCCGGCAGCAAAATGGGTTAGAATTGATTGTTCATTATTCATCTTTTTGACGACATTTCCTAAACTTTCAAATTTTGCATTTTTAAAAAGTTACAGTAATCAACTCACCATGTACGCCGAAAACGATGGCATTAATGAGGGTCAGTGACGCCAATGGACTCGACATTCCTGGAAACTTGGTCGGTCCTCAGAGGGCTGGTTTTGGTGCATTAGCAAGATAATTTTTTTTATTGATTAGTGCATTTTTAACTTTTCAATTTTCTATTTAGATGCTTTTTTGACTAAGAGCGTCAGAAATTGGTTTTTTGTGCTTAACCGCGATCGAGCCGATTTTGTCATTGTGATCGCCATCTCTGTCAACGAAAAACACAACTTTGTGCTGAGTTTTGTCCGATCTTCTTGACGTTTTTACATGCCCCCGCGCGACAACGATCGACATCGACCGCAACCAATTCGTCAAAAGCTGCGCATGCGCCTCTGACTGATTAATGATAGCCATGGGTTGTCAAAAGTGTCCGACTCCCAACCGAATCAATGGGGTGATTAGTAGGAGCGGACAAGCGACAGAAAAATGGGCAAGTATGAAAAAGTGATACAATCGTCTCGGGGTTACCTACCTTTGTAAAGACCTTTGACGTGTTCCTTCTTGACGATCATCATGAGACAGTGCCATGTGCCGCGATAGACGCCAGTTTGCGTTTGTAACCTTACTTTGACCGTGTCCAGGGGATGTCCGGCTAATACGCCAGCGGCGCCTAAAATATAACCGAGCTTATTATACAAAATGTTAATGTTAATGAAAAAGTTGTAAGCCAAACTGACCGCCAGTAAATCCAGCAATAAATTCCATATTTTCAAATTTTTAATAAAAAAAACTTCAACTTTCAAAAAACGGCAAACTGCCTATATGTGTCACGATAAGCGTACCGCCTTGGCCAGGCAGGCCGCTTGAAATCCACGAAAACCGCAATCCGGATCAAGGATGCCGACAATGTAGCTTTCAATGGATGAAAGTCCGCTCCAAACCGACTCCGTCCAACTACCGTAATCGCGCCAGCTAGCAGCTCGGTCAATTTGGTCGTCGGGCAGTCTTCAGTCTAGTGATGAAGTATGTCTATCAAGACGCCTCACCAAGATGAAGGTAAAGTTTGTTCAATCGACTCAACTCAGGTAGTACGATAACGCCTTAAAGGCAGTAGCTCAGGCAGGACCACAATGACACAACCACCGATGGGCATTTCCACGGCGAAGCGATCGACTACTTGCGCGGTGGAGAGGCGATTGGTTTTAGGAGGGGGTGATCAAGAACCTGTTGACAAGCGTGGCAAGCTACTCCGCCTTCTTCATTGGGGCGATGAGCGACATCATGATGGGCTGTGATCACAGCCATTGGTGTCGGTATGTGTGGCGCGAATCGGCTTCTGTGCGTTTAGCACTTTTTTTGGAAGTGGTAATGATGTCAGGCGGGATGAACAAACATGAGCAATAATTGGGTATAAAGGGTTAAGGGTCACCGACTATTGATTACGATTGCAATTTATGATGTTCACTTGGAATTGGAACTTGGATGCGGTAGCGCAAAGGTCGAGAAGAACAATTGTCGTAGAAACGATTAGATTTACCACTTACTTACAGTATATGGGCCTTGCAAAAAATGTCAAAAACCAATTTCTAGGTGTACAAGTTTTCAAAAAGTTGCAAAAATCTTGCAGAAAACGGTAAAAAAGACCCACCAGCAAAAACACCCGCACCAAAGTGCACACAGTTCTCATTACTCATGAATAATCAGTGATACAGTAGCACTGCTGCTGACAGAAGGCGGATCTGGGTCCTCCAAGGTAGGAGGACAGAGCCTCCGAGAACTTTGGGATCTTCAGAGCTGAAATGAAAAACAAAAAAAGCCTCATTTTTGCATTTTTTACTTTTCCTTCAATTCGTGTCAGTCGATTTTACTATTTTACCATTCTCTCACATTTCCAAAAAAGTATTGTAAAGTTGTATGACGCATGAATTGTACCCAAAAACCAATTTAAATCCAAAGCTATTACGATTTGTTTACCTTTAAAGCCCAACAATGTCGCGTCATAATGACCCTATTAACCGCCAACAAAGCATTGGTCAATATCAACCCCTATTTGATTCCACATATAAGGCATCCATCACAACCGTGAAGCCACCATTGAGCTTCATTTGTCTTCACACATCCAACCAACAATGTTCAGCACCAAAGTCGCCGTCATCGTCGTCGTCTCGGCCTTCGCCATGGCCTGCCTTTTCGTTCCTGATGCTCAGGGCTGTGCCGCCACGACCAATGGCACCGCCGGACGTCGTCGTCGTGAAGCCGTCTCCGAAGCCGCTGTCGTCGTGCTGGAAACGGCCCAGCGCTATGACGCCGCCTCCAGTGATAAGATCCTCCAAGCCGTCACGAAGCAAGTCAAAGCCATCATCGACGAAGCCGATGTCGATGAAGAGGCCTTCGGAGCCGTTTCAAAGAGCGTGGCCGCTGGTGCCAATGGCAATGTTCAAGTACTGTTTGCCGTGTCCCATGGCAGCGAAAACTGCGACGAACTCGAGCGTGTGGTCACTGTCGCCGTCAATGAAGTCCAGGATGTGGTCGGCGCTAATGTCCTTTGCGGTGGATCCACTAACTCCATCAAGAAGCAGGCAAATCAGTAATTAATGATAGTAAATTATGTATTTCCTGATTTTGTCTTGTTTACAGTGCAATCCTAATAAATAAAAATGCAAAAATTCGATGTTTTAAAGGAGTATAAACCATTTAGGTGGTTGCACGTTGGCGACCTGTATAACGCCCACAAAGCCATGGTACAATATCCATCGTGCACATCCTGTGTCGATAGACCCGTAGCCTGCATCATTCGCGCTTTCCATTGTGTCGACTTATCAGATATACAATTTTACCATCAACTTTTTCTAGAATACACATTCAAATACCGTAAACATGCTGTACCCCATCGCCAAACTGGCTTACAATCTCCGCTGCCGCCTCCACGACCTCGCCACCCCGCGTGAACGATATCACCTCCAAATTGCCGCTGGAAATCCCTCTATTTGTCTGCCAATCCAAATTCATAAAACATTTGATTACCTCAGGTTTGTCAATGGGTTAAACGGAGCAGCTAAACTCTATACAACTCCTCCAAGGATAAGTCATCCCCCTGTCCCTATCGAAGAAGACAGTCTTGTCCGTGGAACGTTTTTCGCACTTTTTGATCACCTTAAGAGAGAATCCAGCAGCCGATTTGGGATGGGCGACACCTTGAATCTACACTTTGAAATGTTTTGAGTCAAAAAGTTTGGTATACCAGAGTAGTGTCCCGAACCGGAGTATTTCGGTCGGAAACCTCCGGATTCTAGAAATATGGCTTCTGAAAGCATTTTCTTCGACCTACCGTAACTAATTTCGAGAAAAGAGTAGACGACTGAAATTTTGGTTCCGGGGATTATTTATAATGACGAACAAAATGCTGTACTCAGAATTTTTTTAAATGTACGGAATTATCGTCTTTGGAATTTCGCTTTTTTTACGTACCATAAAATTCTAATGGCTTTCTGTTGAGGAAGTGATCTATGTTTATTAAATGTCATGTGTTGTTCAATGCTCAAAACTTGTTGCAATAAACTCTTTGTGTTGAACAGCTTTGTCACATTAACCCTGGTATGCAATCTACATGTCACACAAGTGGTCTTACCACGAAATTCAGAATGAGTCATTAGCTAATATGACCCATTCGTTTGCGTTTTCCGTACCATTTCCACTTTGCTGCTCCTCGTTTGAACCTCCCCAAACTTCTATTCAAAGTCGTCCCTATCGCCATGCCATTCCCTCTCCCAAGTCTACCGTATGGCTTCCGTCAACGTCTCATCGAACTCGCTAAGCCTTGGGAAGCATGCAAACTTCAAATCGCTGCTCCTAACTTTACTGGTTTTGCACCATACCGAGATTACAGTGAACTCAAAGACCGACCTTTGATGTATATGGTTCAGAAGGCATTTATACCAAATCTGGAACGTTTCTACGTTTCGTCAAAGATGATGATGAATCTATTATTTTCGTCCAGGGTAACGTTATATTCAGCTCTATCTGTTCGTCTGTCCCACATCAACTTTTAAAAAATTATTGTTATGAATCCGAAGAAATTCAATTTAAAAAAAGTGAGTTCGACGTTGCATTTCTAAAAGATTTCGCTGCACAGATGGTCAAACCACTGAAAAAAATGCGTTTTACTTGTTGCAAGATAGAATCAACCTTACATGATGCCGAAGTTTTTGTGAAGACTTACAAGTCGCTGACTAGTCTATGTTTAGTACATTCCGAACCTCCATTAAATTACTTGTTGAAAGCTTATATTGCTGTTGGCGAGACAGCTTTGAAAAGCTTACATGTGACTATTGACCAGGGCCGTATGCAGACCAAATTTTTGTAGGGGGGTGATGGTAAGGGGGGACCAAAGGGTGATTTTTCGGCTTCTGGGTTTTGAAAAATCCAAAGGGGGGACCAAAGGGCCTTTTTTTGCCAAAACCTCAAAAATTTGTCAAATCCCTTTGGTCCCC
>KB455130.1:98955-123914 GCA_000341325.1 Panagrellus redivivus
TATGCAAAACTTTCAATACTGAATTTTTTTAATTAACAAAACTGAAAAACAATAGGTCAGACAGGATCAGAGAAGGTTTAATCGGTTTTGTAAAACATTTATTACAGGTATTCTGGTGTGATACGGGTTCAGAGACCGGAATCAATACTTGAAGCTCGGTTCAGGAAGGCGCGTGTCACAGAACCCGGACGCTCGGATTCAGTGAGCATAGGATCATGGTTGACGCCGTAGATTTTGATGGCCTTCCGACCCATGCGTTGCAGGAGCTCCTGTGAGACGCGATGAGCAGTGCGAAGGGAGGTGTGCCATTCTTTGAGGGAGATTTCGTCCTGAAATGTGATAATTTAATGGAGTTATTAAAATTTGGAGTCATACCTGATTGGTTAGGATGACTTTAGTCTCTTTGAAACCGTCCTTCAGTTTTATGACGATTGTTTGTTCGTTTTTGACTTGCTGTAACTCGGCTGAGACTTCTTCGATTTGGTCCATGAATACCAGCTAAAAACAATAAATACTTAATTTTACATCAGTTTTGTTAAATTAATTTACCTCTGGTTTGCCACTGAGCGATTCCGGATACAATTCGAGTCGACTCGGATACAGCTTTCCGTATTTTGTTTGCCACGCAGATGTGAAGGGGCCACCAAGCTTTTTAATGTATCCATGAACAATGACGTCGGAATCTGAATAACAATATTGTATCAACAGTTTTCTGATAGCATGCATACCTTTTTCATCCACATTCATTTTCGTTTTTTGCTTCGCCTTCTTCTTCATTTCAATCTTATCCGCGTCCTGATTCACCACATCGAACACAGTTTCCGAAATTTCATTTTGCCAGCGCTCGGATATGGTAATATTAAAGTTTTTGTACAATTCATTATCCGGCTCGCCCAGTTTGACCCCCTTGACTTCATCATCGTCAAAGTTTCCGATGTCGAATGCATCTGCTGCGTTGACTTCACCACGTGGTGGGATCAATGGTGGGGGCATTCGCCTCAAATATATCACCTGCCAATCGACCCCTTTGAAGAATGGATGATCTTTCACTTCCTCGGCGCTGAAGTAATAATTTATAAGTATAATGTTAAGCAATATCTAAAATTGACATACCCCTTTCCCCTGCATCCAAGACGTTCGTGCACGTCACGTTTGAGAAGGCCTTCGAGAAGGTCTTTGCACTCATTCGTGAATCCCTGGTCCGGCAATTCAATGTCCTGCGTCATCGTCATCTTGTCAATTTCATTCTTGTCCTGTGAAATAATAATTCATAACGATGTTCATGATGTACGGAAGGACAAGACAGCTTTATTACAGCAAGAATTCGATCAAAACCACTCCAGCCAAAAGCATTGAAAAAATTTAGCTTTTTTGCAAAAGTTAAAAGTGCATAGCAGGGTTTTTGGTTAGCACAAATCAAAATGTAAAAAGCTTTAATAAAGCGTCTGATAGGATAGCATAAGCGCAAAACACTCACCATGCTCACCTTGGATTTGTGCTGCCTGAAGGGACTATGTCCTTTCAGCAGCTTATAAAGCATGCACCCGAACGAAAACCAATCCGCCGATGAGTCATATGCAACACCTTTGGCGAGCACTTCGGGCGCCATGTAGCCGTGGGTGCCTCTGAAATTTTAATTAGTAGACAGAAAATAAGGGTTGTCAATAAACATACACACTAGCATGTGGTTTTTTCTTCGAAAAATCACAAGCTAAGCCAAGATCGGAAACTCTGACATGGCCGTTTTCATCGAGGAGAATGTTAGCTGGTTTGAGATCACGGTAAACGACGGATCGGTTATGCATGTGTTCAAGGCCGAGGATGACTTCAGATGCGTAGAAGAGGACTTCATTTTCACTAAATACACCGTGTTGGGAGAGGTGATAGTGAAGATCGCCACCGTTCATGAGGTCTAGGATGAAGCACAGTTTGTCTGGTGATTGAAAGGCGTAGGTCATGCACACAATGAATGGACAGTCTTGCTAAAGTTGATTTCATCAGTTTAATTCCAACCTTATCAGTTAATCAACTTACTCCCGTACTGACTAAACTAAGCATAATACGCTCGTTTAGTGCCAAAGTTTCACCTTGTTTCAGTTTAATTCGTTTTTTGTCTAAGCATTTCATTGCGTACCTAAAAATATCCATGTTCATTACTGTTCATCAGTTGAATTTCAAAACCGCTTACATCTTTCCCGTATCCGCTTTGCGACAGCCAAACACTTCGCCAAACCCGCCTCGTCCGATAATTCGATGGACACTGAAGTCATTCATTGTGAGTTGCATATTGAGTTCCAAGTTTTTCCATTGACAGTAGCGCGTGAATTTGTCGCTTTCCAGGAACTTTGGAAACACATCTTCCTTGAGCTGTTCGCAGATCTCCATAACATACGGCTATAAAAAAAGTAACATTAGTTTTGACAGCTGGCTAGGTGCATGGTACCCCATTGTAGGCTACATAAATGGTTCACAGTTTACCAAATTTAGATATATTATAAATGACGAATTTTTAAATCCGGATCGCCCATTGTTATTTCATAACAAAATGACGTTCAACTTGATGCCTTATTCCGTTCACTAAATAAACGCCGTTGTAACAATGGTTTTTGCGATGCCATGTGCACGGAAGTTTAATTACAACTTTCGTAAAGTGCACATGAACCGACGAGGTTAACGACGAACGACACTTTTTCCAGTTTCAAAAGAAGTGGGTGCAAAAGTAGTGCTGATGTAATGCGTCTGTCACTTTTAAACCATCAAAGTTGAATTATACGGGCCCCCGAATTTCCTAGAAGCAACAAAAGCAGCATGACACATCGTGCTTACTTCCGTAAAAAGTTTTGGTCCGCTAGGGAAAAAATGTGTTGTGTTCGTGATTATGGAAGCGTAATTATTATGCGAAAGAAAGCAAAGTCTATAAACGGGGCCTTTCTGAAACCACTGCAATTTTAAAATAGTCAGTTTTTCGGCTTTCTGGATAAACGCTTTTTTCTCCTTCCAATGCAGTTTGAATTGTGTGTATCGATTTTTTAACTATAAGAAGCCATAAACTTGACTTCAAAGAATGAACAATTCCTAATAATATGAACCGTGAAGAAGCACTATGACTAAAATAACGCATTACAGACGCTTAAAATATGCCCTTTCTGTTTCGTTTCAGATAATGGATGCTTAATGACCTCTTTGTTCAGACATTCATAAAGTAGCTGACTTATTAGGTCGCTTTTTTAACTTTTTAATCTTTGTTGCGTAAAAACTAAATCTTAAGGCAGTAAATGACGTTGAACATACCTGAAAAAGGTCCGGTGGCACAATGTTTTTCATGAGATTGCGTTGCACGTGCTGCAGCGACTCCTTGGTATAATTCTGAAAACGGACCCCTTTTTCATGAGCTTTTTAAATGTAAACAGAAAGCGGCATTCAATGGCATTGGATGCATTGCGGGTGGATATCTCCCTTGAGATCGATGCCGTCTTTTTTTGTCAATACAATAGAAGCCCTGACTCACATGAGAGTGCGCAAGCATTTCTACCATGATGTGATGGTCGTAAATCTCGCGAGCTTTGATGAGACGTTCATCGGCAGTCTCAAGCTTTTCGTACTCCTTTATCTGAAATTGAAAGCAGGGAGTGAGTGTGGAGTAAACTAATATTGTACCCTGCGAGAAAATTAAAAAGGATACATCAGAGAATGAGAAAGTACAAAGTCGTTGTTTTTGAAAAGAGAGGATAAAAACTTACGGCTTCGTAGAACTTAATCTGGGGACAGCTTGTATCCGAAACGTTTTCCGCGAAGTCTTTGAGGAGAAGAAATCCTAGTCGTTGGTTGAAAATCTTTTCAAACCGGATTTCACCTGTTTTTTCGAGATACTTTTGCATGATGCTTCGAACGCTGCAAAAGTAAAGTAATAAAGAAGATCAATTACTTTTAATATGCGTTTTTAATTAAGAGGAAATGTTAATGAGGCACCCACCTCGGGTCTGGCAAGATGATCTTCTTGGAAGCACGGGCAGCTGGCTGACTCCGGCTTTTCTCCATAGCCATGAGGTAGGATACATCGGCAAGCACAGCTTCGAGGTCCGCCATGATTGAATTGTCGGAACGTAGTAATTGGTGCCAGTGCCAGACGTCCTTTCCGTTCGATTCCCGTCTTTAGTGGAGGGATATTCTGCGTGGACTGATCCAAAGTCTCTTTTTAACCATGGACGTCTGACGCACACCCACCTGTTATGCGCGTATAACACCCGAGGCTTGTCGAACTGGATTTGTTCGACACGTGCGTGAATCAGCGTCGAAGGTTAGCTCGGATCGACGTCGTTTATCTCTCCTTTCACCACTGAACACAATGTAACGTTGAAAAGCCGATGTCGGCTAAGGCAAGAGGTGTCGTGTCCGCCGCGCTAGGCCCCAACACCAATAGCGCCGTGCAATGCGCGTTCACTAAATATTAACATTAGCAGGGTTCATGAACACGTAAATGAACCGGAAAGGTCGCCACCAGTAAAAAACACGATACGTGAAGTCTAGCTTTGAACCACACGCAAACACGTAACATTGTGTGGGGCCGTAAGGAGGAAAAAGCTGAACATATGACACTCCCACGGGGCTTGCGAGACAAGTAGACGTCTATCAGCACAATTGGCAATGGTCAGATCCATGATGTTAATTAGGATACCGAAAGTTCAAGTCCAACCAGGCTATACCAAAAAAAGTTTTTACAACTTGTTGCTCGCCCAGTAGCGCATGTGTGCCCTCAGGGCTAGACGTTTGACAAGAAATGAGTGCGGAAAAAAGGACGTCGTGCCACGGACGACTTGATATATCCATCCATTAAGCACATTCACGGCAAGTCAGCCGCGCCGTTGCTGTGCTTACTTTTTTCGGATAACGTTATAGCACTTTTGATGTAGTAGTTGGAAAATGTTTTATTAACTCGGCAGGAGCAAAGTCTGAGATGAAATTACATGGCATAAGGAGTAAAAATAGGTCGCACAAAAGTCAAGAAATGAGTTGACTTCAAAAGAGGGCGGGAATATACGTATGAAAATACAAAATTTTCACATTCGAAACACGGTAAGTTGTTTTTACAAACTTAGGAAGAAAGAACAGTAGGCTTTGAGAGGGTAAGGAAGTTAGTGAGTTTAGTTTTTCTGAAAAACAATGGCTGTCACAAATATATAAGTCAGATGTTTTTTGGACCTTCATGAAGCGTAAAGAAAGACAGGCGCCCCAGGGCACGTCGCTTGTAAACGGAGTAACGTAAGAATTTCTGACCACTGCGACTGCAAAAGAGGCCTCAGTAGCGTGGGCACGGAAAGACGACTGCAAACTTTTAATAAGCCAAACACGGCCGTTTAGCCGATCTTCACTTCAAGTTCCTCAATCTGGCCATAGCTAACCGAAGCAATGAAAAAAATAAATAGCATAGAGGGCAATGCCTCAGGGGCGGACGAAAGGAGGGCTTTTCAAAGTATGCTCCTTTAGCAATCGGCAGCAGGATGTAAAAGGGGGGCTTCTATGTTGGGGCTCGTCGGCTTCACAGTATTTGCCGCCGTCACCGACGCTACATTGAAGCAGGGGGCGAGAAGGCTGCGGGGTGGTCGTCGTTGTGGCACAGGAGCCCGAAAACGAAAAAAAAAGAGGTTGTACGCATGTGCATGGTGTGCGTCGGTGACACTTCTCAATGCCTCGAGGCATATAGTGTGCAAATTTTTCGTCCTCCTTGCCATTCTCAACGTGCTTTTTCTCTGACTATGTTGAAGGCCGAAGGAACGCTACTACTACGACTGCTAGGGCCCCCTGGTGTCCGTCGTAAGCACCACTACTGCGAGTTAGTTCGACGGAAGAGTGGCTGCCGACAGCGGCACGGTGTGAGGGCAAGAAAAATGAGCGCGACATTGAGGGGGGACTGCCCCGAGGCAAAGTCACTTGTCTCGTGAATGCCGTGTGCGCATACTTTCCGTGGAATTTCCGTAGTTGGCGCCGTCAGACTTTGGTGTTGGAGGATATTCAATCCTCTTGAGCACCTTTTTCATGCTATCATTTATCGGCTGGGGTTATTATTGCTTCGTTTTACTTAACTTGGCTTATTTTAGACGTTTTTTGTTTAACTTTTTCAGACTCTTTTGAAATACTTTCAAATATCAAGTTAACTCTTTATCAAGCACACACAAAAAGTGCCCTTTAAAAGCTTAATGAAATTTCTTTGACTTAGTCACCAATGAAATTAACGTCATTAGTTCGATCAACTTAAAAGGTCAATTACATTCGCCAAAGATGGCCTAAACTCAGAAACTTTGAAACCACAGTCTCGTAAAACAATTCAGCCTTTGCCGAGTCGAGGGTAGCACAACACTTCATGACTCTCAGAAAATCAAACATTAAGAAGCAAAGGCGTCAAATAATCACCGCCTAGACGTGTTAGTTTCAAAAATAAAGTCACAAGCTACCCCGCAATAGAATACGTCTAGAATTGGTTGGTTGGAAAATACAAAATATGAGCATTTGACATGCGAACCCCGCGACAAATTAGCTATTAGTCGCAGTCCTGACATATATTGACTGGGATTTATGAAATGCGCTTTGCTAAATTTACATTCATCCATCACAAAATAGGATTCCGCGACTTCCGAAAGGGAAAGAATTTGCGGAGTTACTCGTTAGTAGGATTAACTGTGTGAAATAAGCTATTTGGGGACTGGCATAACAGAACAACTAGTATCAGGGGTTTAGTTTTGGCAGAAGGAAGTTATGGTTTTTGACCTGATCAATGTGTTTTGTTACAAAAGCGGCTTACAGAAGAGTAAATCACGCAAAAATATTAAATCTAAAAACTAATCAAAGGAAATTATTTACTACCAAGTGCAATGTGGCGCTGCACAGAATGAGGAAGGAAGAAACGAGACGCGTGCAGTCAAGGACTTACTTCATTAAACATCGACAAATAGCTGTCGCAGGAGTGTTGTGCCACCGCCTTGAGGCGTCATGCGTGAAAGCAACAATTTTTGCCTCTTAGCACGTTCAAAACATCCCTCTAAGCGGTCCGAGAGGCCCAGGGCGGGCGTAACGACCCATTCAAGCGATACAAAAGGAAGAAAAACGGCACCGGCTGTACACCGGTGAAATGGTAACATTAGCATCACGTTTTTTGTCGAACTTACGGGTCTCTTGTCGACGCAACCTTGTAGGCTATATATAGACGTCATTGGCATCGGCACTCGGGGCGTGTGAAAAATCGTGTTCCGTCGAGGAGCTACTAGTGTCGCCGGCACTGTGGACAAAAAGGGTGGATAAAAGTGGGGTTGATAGCGACGCCTTTCCTCCGGTTTCGTAGCCCTCCTAATTGCGCCATTTCTCCGGAATCTTGCGCTTTGCCGTTGTCTCCATTACACCCCGACAAACCCTTGCAAGTCGTGTCAGTAAAGACCGCTTTTAATAATCAGCTACTATCCCTTCGGGGTAAATTCGCACTTTTTGAAACATCCAGACGCACGGATTATTGATACCCACTTGAATAGCAAGTAGTAATTTATGGCATCGGAACGAGTGGGATGGCGCTAATATATCTTACTCAAATAAAAAAATTTGCCCAAGGCAATGTTGAATTTGGTGAGATCGAAACAGTGGTCGGGAAAAAGTATAACGATACTAGCTTGCACTTTCTTCCATCTTGACGTTATTTTGGACTTTTATGGGGGTGGGAAAACGAAAGAAAAAACGAACTTTGTATGGAGTTATGGCAGGTCGGCCATGCTAACATCCGCAATTCTCAGGACCCCTTTCCAGACGACAAAATTCGTCGGAAATAAAGCATTGGAGGAAGGAAGTTAATGTAGAAATGCTTTTCATACGTGCACTTAACGTATGCCAAATCCGATAAGAAAATCGAAAACGTAAAGATATCGCTATGAATAACATCAATTAAAAAGCTATTAATAGCCAATGTGCGTCATTACGGCACAAGCGCCGGAGTCTTTCTCACTGTGATCACGTAACTCATAGCCTGAAGGCAAATCAAAAAACGAGTTCGTACATTTGCGATCAGCTGTGCTGTGTTCGGCGAGTAGGACTCTCGATTCGGCCCCGGTAGAGAAGTTGATGCGTTGAATGAAGTTAAATGGGAAAAACACGCGCGACATTGGATAGATAAAAGTTATGTAGCTATTCGGATATATGCAAAAAAAACTCTAACGTTAGTTGTGAAACGAGCCTCATCGAATGACGGACACAAACGGCTCTACGTCTATCGCCAGTGTCCATACGCGTAGTAGCTTTCACCCTCTTTGCCTCCTCTCTTTCTCGCGCCGCTATATTCACGTCAAGTAAACAGAGGAGTGAAATCCATCCCCGAAACGGAAGCTTCCATTGCTGTGGTCGCGCCGCGAGGAGTCCGAGATGTCTGTATGAGCTGTGTCAATCTGCTTATCTGTTTTGACTGTTCATATCCGGCATATTAACGATGTATGATGACTTCTTACGAACAATTCGATCACTAATTTAACTAAATGGTTGACCTTTTCTCATTTAGTTAGCTCACATATCATAACTGTCCACCCACGCACGTCAAGCACGCGACTCCAACTCAACTCACGCGACCGACACGCTTGTATTACTCGCTCTAAATAACTCGTGGCTTCTCATTGCCGGCAAATGTGCAATCAAGAATGCGTTCCGTCTCTTTGACGGAACAACTTCCAAACGTCCAACTTAACCGAAATGTGCCAAACTTAACACTCCTCAAAAAAGTTCGATTAAGACTGGAAAAGTTTTCCGTAGACTTCCTTTAAAAGTCATACAGCATCGAAATCTGCTGACAAAGACAGATACAGCTTCAAACCACCACGGAACTACGCAAAATAACACCGATGATAAGCCTGGGGGAATTGCCCTTTTCCCGCTCAAGAACATTGTTTAACACCAAGTTAAGAGACACGCAAAAGTCAAAATTTCACGTCTTTCGGCAAAGATGAAAGGAAAAACTTCTGGAGGTAACACGCACAAAGGAAACCATAACATTCCTATAAATTTTTTAAACGCAGTCACAGACGTTTTTATTTGTGGTTGCAACTGCTAAATGCCGAACGTTAGCGCTGTGCAACTTTTTCGCAAACGGAAAAAAGCTCAAATTCGGAGATGCCCTTTTAGCCTTATCGGGGCAAAGAGCAATTTTACCTGAGAGAAAATGCCATACACGAAAGACATTCGTGTTGGGGTTATAAGCGTAGACTTTACTTTGATTAAATTTACCGTACTTTTATGACTTGCAAAAAACTGTGATTTCCAGAAATAACACGTAAGAATAACCGCTAATGAAAGAAGGGAAAACAAAAACAAAGAAAAAACAACAGGTAAAACGAGACGGAAAGAGACGTCAAAAAAGCAAAGTTAAATTATGTGTTTTATGTCCTAATGCCCAGGGGGCTTGAAATGGTTCTGTTTTCAGTGAAGCTATTATATGTGGTCTGATCTGCAAGAGTGGAATTCTAGAGAAGGAATAAAAGCAATTGTTACTTTGAATTGCATAGAAAAAAAGCTAAAATCACAAAAAAAGCATTGTGAAAGAGCGTTCAAATTTTACACCGCCTCAAGGAATGATCACACCCACATAAAACGAGGGAATTTTTGAAGACTGGGAACAACAATTAATGATTCAGCGTCGTTGTTTCTGACAGGCAATGATTGAAAAATAAATAATGCCAAGGGGGCACCTTTGCAACATGCACAGTGCCGTGGTGTGACTACTATGCAACGGCTTCAAAAATTCATCGAAGTGAGGTCAGGCGCGAGACTCGCTTACATTACATTAGTCAGTAAATGGCAATATAGTGACCAACTTTAAAAAGGCGTAGTTTTAATTCCAGTGGCCTGACTGACGGCGTCAGTATTTGGAGCCGTTATGGCGCTTCAACTCAGGATGGACGTCGGCGTCGTCGTCGTCGACGAAGCATCGGCGGGTTGGAAGGGGGCTTCTGTGACGGCAGTTGGACACGGCACGTGAGTGCGCGTTCGGCGCTACGGCCAATTGCAATGCAACGTTGGGGAGACAGCTCGAGTGAGGAGGAGGACAACCGTGTACTCACTCACTCGCTGCCAATTTATGCTTTTCTTTCAAATGCGATTAAGCAAATCGCGTTAGAGGAAAAACGGCGACTCCTTCAAGAATCGTGGACACGGCCTTTTTTAACTCATGCTTAACGCACAACAAACGCGCCGTGAAAACATGATGAACGTAAGCAGAATATTCTGGTTTAACTCACTTGAAGCTTACGTTTACGTTTAAAAAGTGAGACATGTCGCGAGCTTTGAGCTTCGTCAATTCAGATGAGAAAGTTACATCATTACATAAATCTGTCTGGTATTTGTTAGTAATGCGTGAAAACATTTGCCAAAGCCGGGAAGACACGAAGCGCTTACATGTTTAGTACCAACTAAACACAGCATTAAACACCCATCTGATTCTGACGCAAATTATAAAGGTCATACAATATTTACTTCCCCAACGCATGCAACTCAAACATGCAAAACACTCGGCAAACAAAAAATTGATATAAACATTCATTAAAAAAGACGAGAATGAGATCATAACATCAAAGGAAGCAAGGCACGGACGTTACCAGTACTGCGCAAAACTTGAGGGGTGTCAATTAACGTGATACTTATCACTAAATCAATCGAAAGTGAGTAGAATTCAAGTCTAGACATTCAGCGAATACAATTGAAACAGTTGTAAAGTAGCATTGATGTCTCGTTCAAAAAGGTAGAACTCGCGATGTGTGGTTCATGGTGACTTACAACATAGTGCGACCCATCAGCAGGTGTGATAATTTTCAGCGCAATGAAAATTATGTCCGCAACATAGAGCAGCATGAAAAACCCACAAGAGCAGAGCTTGAACAGACCTGCAAAGGGAAAACACATGTTTAGACGAAAGATAAATGTGTTTTTTTCCTGCAGTGAAATGAAATGACATACCGATTGTAAAGTGTCCAAGGTAGAACCTATCGATTCCCAACACTCCGAGGAAAACACTGAGCAACAACGCGCCGACGTGTTTGACGTGTGTGTTATATCTGCAGGCATTCTCGATTTTCATGATGAATTCACCGGTTTTGTCGTTTTTACCGCGGCATTTTAAGCCTGGTATTGTTTTGCATTTAACTGAAAATAGGAATTTGTTAATTCTCTGCACATTATGATAAAATTATAGAACAAACCCGAAATAGAGTTGTCTTCTGCACATGTTGTAAATTTATTTGTAACGGCATCGATAACTGGAGTTTCACAAATATATCTGAAACAGGAATGTTATTTTAATGTAACTGCAAAGCTAAATTTCTAAACTTACTGTCCCTTTTTGAGGTCATTGCAATTTTTCAAAGCAGCACAAAATGCGATCAGAAAGACTGAAACGATTGTCAGCCGTAACATGATGCCGCTTTCATATATTCACCAATGATGTCTGAAACTGCATTCATAGTTGCAAATTATCACATGTAAATGCTACGAGTATACTCGAAATCGATTTTGGCCAAGGGGCAAGGCTTTTCAAAAAAGGTATAGCAATGTTGTAAATGGTGGTGTGAAATCCACGCTTAACTGTTATGAATGCAAAGAACTTTACAAGTAATTGTTCCCGGTGGTAATAACGTCGCTTTGGGCGTAGTTTCGCATGCTTGCAACACCGCTCAATGCTTTTGACACCCCCCATGCGAACCGCGGGCAGCTTTTCGTGGCGAAAGGATGCGCGCGGACCCATTGCTTCTGCAATTGATTGACGGCGGTGTCCACCGCGCCGCAGCATAAAAGAGGGCGAGCGGCTAACGGAAAAGTCAGTTCGGAGAGGCTGTGGTCATTGCCCCCATGAACTTGTTATTATTTTTTATCATTTTTCGGTTTTCACCTTTTGCGCGTTTTTGGCTTTGTTTTTACAATTATTTTTATATATAATATTTTTGTTTCAGGCAAAAACTAAAAGTGCGCTATGGAGGACGAAAACTTCAACGTTAACAACTCTGTTGACAACTTCGATTTTGACTTCAGCGACATCAACTTCGATGAACTTGATCAGAGTCTTGCGCAACAGGGTTACCAGTACGAGGAATCGGGCCAGCAACAATACCAACAGCAGCAGTATCAGCCTCAGATGCAACAGGGACAGATGGAGCAGCAAGACCAAATGATGTATGGGCAGAACGTTCAGCAATACGGTTATCCGACGACTTCTGATACTTACCAATCCCAGGCTATGAGCCAGAGCAGCGATTACAGCGGCTATCACCTCAATGTTGCTGAACCGACGCCAATCAAAGCTGAAGAACCTCAGATTGAGCAGCCGCAAGTCCAGCTGGAGACACAACATCAGTCCCTGAAGCGTCCTTATCCAGGTGATGAAGACCATCCGACTCCGCAGCAAAGTGAAATGGTCAAGCCTGACGATGTCGTTTTCGCTGTTCCTGAGCTTCCGATGCGAAAGATAGCCAAGGCCAAGCACATGAACCCGACGGACGATTTCGCTGAGCTGAAGGAAGAAGACGAAAACGGTGCTGAAGCGGGTTCGTCGGACGACAAGGAAGACTCTCTCTTGGACAAGGCCCACATCAACATGCTCCGTCAGACCGTGCTTCATCCCGTTGCACCGCCAATCGTCGAGAAGATGCATGCCTGTGAGTTTGACCATTTCTTAATACTATCGTACTTACAATTAACACTTTTCAGTGCCTCCGGTCAAAGAAAGCAAAGACGATGAGTTGAAAACTTTGATTCTCAATCTGCAGCGCTACGAGAGCGTCATTCCGGATCCGGCTGCCCGTTATATCATGAATCGCAGTGGCATCAATCCTGGACCTGGGACTGACATCTGCGCTCGCTTCTTGGCTGTTGCCGCTCAGAAGGTCGTGACCGATGTTTTGTCCGATGCAATCACTATGGTAAGAAGAGTTTATCAAGTATGAAAATATATAATGTAGTAAAATTTTCAGGCCAGAAGCCGCGGAATGGGTCAAACAAACCGAGCCACCAAAGAAACGAAGTATCTGCTCACGCAAGAGCTCGTCAGCGAGGTGCTCCACGAACAAGGCTTGTCGAAAAATGTTTAAAATAATTTTCATTGTTTTTAATAATAGTTACTTTTGATAGTTTTGTTTTGGTTTCATAAAAATGTTTTTTTAAAAGGTGAAATTTGGCACTTGCAAACGTGATCGGTTGGTTCGTTCTGTCAAATTCATTGTCCAATTATCCATTGAAGCCGACGTGAATCTTTCCTTGGCTATAGCCTATAGGATTCATGTTAAAGACAACGAAACAAAACCAGACTCAATCCGGTTGATAATTCGTTTGGCCCCGATATGCAAACTTCTGGACGCCACACCCATGGCTTAGTGGTGTGGCAGAAGGCCTACAAGTACGAATACAACCAACCCCCTGGTTCGATTACCTTCTGAATACGTAAAAAAAACGGAGCCGAACTGCGGGATAACACGATGAAATTTGAATACGGGAACCCACCGGTAAAGAAGCTAGTCCGAAACGTAGTGCACACGCCGCCGCACTACAGTTCCCGTCAATTTCGTCGCCTTGCTTATCCCAGAACAGAAGGACACAACAGTCGATAAATTGAGATGTACCAAGAACCAATCCCTCAACTTCCGCGATTGAAAATCTCAACTTTACAACAAAAAAATGAAGAGGTGTTCTTCTTTTTTTGTTTTTTGTCATTATCGGCAAAATGGAAACTACAGTATAAATGAAACTAAGATCCAAGATCCCTATCATGGCCAAGGAAATCAACTGTGCAGAGTCCATTTCGTTCCAACTAAATTTTGATAGTTTATTAAGATATGTAATTTAAACGTAATATCAAACAACGTATGCACTGTTATCATAATATCAAAGCAATGGGGTTACCCGTTCAACAACCCGGGTTGTAAAGTAAAAAAGACACACTTTTCTGCTCGTCGGAGGGCTCTGAGCATCTTTTCGGAAGTTGCCCAAGCCACCTTTTTAGTGACAAAGGGACTGAAGACGCAATGAAGTTCGAATGAATCCGTAATCTAAAACACATCAAGTCAATATAAATTTTTAATATTATAAAGAAGTACAAACCCATGAAAAAAGGGCATAAGTATCCAACTGTTGGAAGAAAATCTTCACTTTGCCATTGACTCGGGAATACATATCCGCAAACTTGAAGTATCCCTGATACACAATCTCCAACTCCTTGATATTGATGAAAGGCAGCTCGGGCGAAGAACAGCAAACTTGCATAAGTTGGACGTTTTTGTACATGAAGTGCCACAGCTCACCGTTGGAAAGCTGAAAAACGGTTTTTTTTACAATTTGAACTGGGTTTCATGACAATAAAGAAAGAACTTTCAAGAGCGTTTCAGTTATTTGAAGTTTAAAAAAGGAGTTAGCCTTACTTGTTTCAATGAAAATGAAGTCGGCTGCGTCAGGGAACTTTTCAATTCCATATTGCGTTTGTAAGATGGAAATTTGGATTCAATGGATGCTCTGACTTCCGATAGTTGCTTGAAAACACCATCAGCGGTAGAGGATAACATGATAAGGCAGGGCCCCGCGCCTTCCCAGAGGTAGGAAATGTAGGCATGAAAGTATTGGCTGCAAGTTTAAAATTTGGAATGAACATTGGAATAGTCGAGTACACACTGACCTTGAATTGAAGTTTGGTAGACAAATTGGAACAAAAGTTTCAATATGACGCAGCGAATTATGAGTTTCTATGAGATTCACGATGGTGTTGAAGTCAGAGGCACTGAGGTCGAGATGTTTCATGCGAACTATGGCCACAAGTTGACGATGAGCGACGAGAATGGCGAAGGCGACGTTCTAAATTGGAATAATTGTATAATGTAAATCAAATTATATAATTAATATGAATAAACTTACAGTAAGACCCGCTTCATTGATAGACGTAGCCATACTGTTCACGATGAATTCTCGATCATGGGCATCCAGTGGCAGAATCCGATATCCCGAGGAAAATACTACCGGATCCTCATTGAAACCGCGAACACAGGCCTCTATCCGCTTTTCAATACCTTCAAGCCATCGTCGAAGATCGAAGTTGCCAGCCGTGCTTTCATAGCGGTCTTTTAGCTTCTTTCGAACAACGACGGAAAAGATTTCATTGAAAACAGTGTCCAGCTGTATGCCGAGATTGAATGGATGCTTTGAAACGATGCAGACAATCAACGGCGATCGGACGGCGATTTGGATGTACACATCATGAGATTGGATGGACATGAGATCGTCGCCCCATGATTCGTACCGTTTCACGAGGACTTGGATGAAGGCAAAGAATGAAGCTAGCTCATCTTCATGGCGGCAGCTGTAAATTCAAATTTAGTTTAGCCTTTTATGTAATTCAATTTTGTAATGAAAGGCAAACCTTGAATATATCGGCTTCCCGCATTCCGATAAGACTAAAATCTGATAGTCGAGAGCCGTAAGCAACTTTTGCTGATCATCCTCTTCGTCGTGTTCGTCAAAGTCGGGAGGCATTGCCGTAGGTGCACACTTTCAAAGCATTGAAAGCCCTGAAAGAGTTGATTTGACTGATTTTGGTCGAACAGCTGAATGCGGCGTGTACTTTCAACTCGGTTTCCTCTCTAATCACTGGGGCTATCGTGTCGACTGTCTGTTTATATATAAACTTTTGCATCGCATGTTTCTCGAAGTGAAATCTCGTCCCTGTCAGTCTTTTCGCGCTGTCTTCCGACATCCTTTGGGAGGAGCACGCTCTTTGAGCTCCCAATATGTTTGCAATGAAAAAAGAAACCCGAAAAAGCGTAACGAAAATGACGACAAAGGGAAGTTGAACGAACACATCACCAGGACAGACGAAACACTGGAAAGAGAAGAAAGGAAAATGAATAGACTGGACGAACATCAACACAAAGTATGCAAAAGTGTGTTCGACTGCTGGCAACATGCAATGTCACATGGGGAACCCCGAGAGCCCTGTTCATTGCCTGAGGTGGTCTGGACTGGGGCAGAACCGAGCCGACAGCCCATCGGGAAACGACAGACAGACCGCGTGCGACGACGACGATGGAAATCGCGTGGTATGAGAGGAGGTCGAACACATACATAACATCACCCCCGTGCGTTCATTCTTAGTTCGTCGGTAATGGGAAGCTCAGCTGTTTGACGTTGCCCTCGGCGCTCAGCCTCGCTTGACTCCATGCTGACTACGGTTGTGGTGAAAAGTGGTCCAGAGGGGGTTAAATGGTTCAAATGGCCAAAAAAGTGGTCTAATTTCTGTATTCCTTCAACTATCTTATTAAAAATCACTTAATTATCGAAAAACCGATGCCGAAATTCAGCGGTGTGATTTCCCGGGGCCCTGTTTCGATTAGTTGGCGAGCGGAATGGACTTTGTGAGAGTCGGGGTCGCATTTGACCAATGTACTGTCGCTTGTGTCACGTCCTTCGCTCATTCAGTGCCATTTGATGTAGGACAAACACGTTGTTTTCGTCTGTTTTTCACACTGTTGCGAGATTTCACCGTTTTCTCAAAACAATCTTGAAATCTGCTGTCCGCGTTGTTTTTGGCCACATTTTAGACTTGATAACAGCATAGTCAGCCTAACCCAAAACTACTAGCTTTGAAACAATTATAGGCCTATTATTCCTTTATCCCTGTTAGAAACATGTCGTCCCCGAATGCTGGTAAACGGCGCATGGATTCTGATGTAATTAAGCTGTAAGTGGTTAAAACTGGCTATTTTTGAGAGAATTACAAAAAATGACATTTGTAGCATTGAAAGCAAGTATGAGGTCACCATAAATGGTGGTTTAAATGAGTTTTCCGTCAAGTTTAAAGGCCCGAAGGACACCGCTTACGAAGGTGGTGTCTGGAAAGTTCGTGTCGACCTTCCGGATAAGTACCCCTTTAAATCTCCCTCCATCGGCTTTATGAACCGCATTTACCATCCTAACATTGATGAGGCTTCGGGTACAGTATGTCTGGACGTCATCAACCAGGCTTGGACAGCACTTTATGGTGAGCTTTGGCCACGCTATCGACTATAGTGAAAGAGCATGTTCTTTCAGATCTCACAAACATCTTCGACTCATTCCTCCCCCAACTTCTGACATACCCCAACCCGACTGACCCCCTCAATGGTGATGCTGCTGCCATGTATCTCCATAGGCCTGAGGAATTCAAGGCCAAATGCATGGATTACGTTCGTAGGTTTGCCTCGGAACAGGCTATCGCGTGTATTGGTAAAACGCCACGTGCAGCTGTCCATCATGAAAGTGACTCCGATGAATCTCCGTTATCCGACTTCTCCGAAGATGAAACTACCGGCATGGAATTATGATCGAAACTTTTCTAGTAACACGCAATCCCCGTAAGCGTAAGCCCTCTTTGCCTAGCCAAAACGTGGAGAATTCCCTTTCTTTTCCACCTCATCTCAGCTATTGGCCTCTGAAATGCCTTCGAAGGTCCTTTTCAACTCTCAGTCTTTCTTTACATGTAGGTCTTGGATTTAACCACCGTTTTTTTCGGAACACGCGTTATCAACATTTTTTCACTAACAGGTTAATAACTGATATTCGAAGCCCCTTTGTATTTATAAGCTTCCTCTTTACAAGGTTAAAACAAAATTTGTGATTTCAAAAAGTAAAGTGCGTAATAAAGCGTTTATGTAAGAACTTGTCCAAAACAAAAAATGAAAACATGTACAAACAATTGAAAAAGTATAATTACTCCTTGGCGGCAGCAGCCTTCTTCGGGGCGGAAGCCGTCTTACGGGAAGTCAGACGCTTGTACAAACCACCCTTACGACCACGCTTCTTGCCAGGGGCGGACGGCTTAGCCTTCTTTGCGGTGGCGACCTTCTTGGGTTTGGGGCGGAAGCTGGCACGGATCTTCTTATACTCGGCACCATAGGTCTTCGTCCAGCGGGCGAGGTCAACGCGGTACTTCTTGATTTCGGCTTCGTAGGCATCGACAAGCGGCTTCTTCTCGGCATCACTGAGCTGCTTCCAGGAGTTTCCGATGGCAGCGGCATGCTCTCCAATGTTCTTCTTCGAAACCTTTTCAACCTTGCCGATCTCCTGCTTATAGTACTGAACGTACGGATGCAGAGGGCGAATCGGGTGTTTTGTGTCGAGCTTGTACTGCTTGGAGGCCATCTTAATCCTGTGCTTGATCAACTTTTCCTTCTTGACAGCATTCTCTTCGATCAAGCCGGATTTGGCTGCTTTGTTGAGCTTGGCGAATTCAGCGGCGCGCTCATGAGCAATTTGTTCCGATTGTTCCTTGAACTTCTGAAAATTCGTTAATGTTGTGGTTTTCACTGTTTGTTTAAAAAGACATACCTGCTTCTCCTCAGGGGAAAGAGCATTCCACTTCTGAGCAATCTGCTTAGCTTGCTCGGTGATCGGCACGTTCGCAACGTTTTCCTGCTTCGTGAACAGGCCGTAAGCAGTAGGACCGTTGTACCCTTTCGGGAGACGCTTGGGAGCAGTTTGAGTCGCAGCAGCAGCAGTGATGGCCATGGAGGAGATACTGAGGCGCTGGAGGCCGTTCAATCTGAAAATATATATAAAGAAGGTGCAAATATGGCGGAAACAACTTACACATGCTTCGGGACGATGGCGATCTTACAAGTGAACATGGTGGTGCTGAAAGTATATATATATTAAAATTGTTCTTATGGGATTGAACAGAACACGGTATATACGCGAAAAAAGTTTTCAAATAGAGAATCGTTGCAGTATTTGAAAAGCAGTTCGAAATCACATGTTTTCAAACCCTCGAACAAACAAACAAACCGCTCGATCGCGCGCAGCTGCACCAAGCCCAATTCGTTATGGGACCTGCTTTGGGAACTCTCGGTGCAAATAGAATGCAGCTAATTTCATTCGATTTCGCCTTGTTTAGACCCAACTTTTCTTTTGCGTGTTGCGAATACATTTGCCTTTATGGCCAATCCGACCCGTCAATTCCGTTAATGTCTTTATCTGTCCAACCAAGCGCTAACTAGCGCTGTAAAGTGGCCCACTTCCTCAGCCTGCAACTCATGCGTGTGTTGGCTTGTCATTGCCGACGGCAACGGTGCTTCGCTGCCTGTTGACGTAAGCACAAAAAAGGCCTCAGCACCACGCCCTTTCTTTTATGGCATTGATTCGTTACGTGTACTTGTTGCGTCCGCACGTGTGCATCAGTTGGTTGCGATTATGTTCGACGTTTCTTCGTGCTTTTGTCCGTTGTTTACATGGGATTATCGTTTCAGGGTACTCAGTCAAAATGTCGACCACCGCCGAGACTCCGAATATCTTCTTATTCGTCCCGAATCTCATCGGATATGGCCGGATTGTCTTGGCCTTTGTGGCGATTCTGCTGATGCCGAGTTTTCCGGTGGCAGCGTCGGTTTCGTACTTTCTGAGCGCATTTCTGGATGCTTTCGATGGGTATGCTGCCAGATTGTATAATCAAGGTGAGTCAGGCTGTTTTCGATGCTTGTTTCACGATGCAAAGTTTATAGGAACCCGCTTCGGAGCCATGTTGGACCAGCTGACCGATCGGTTGACCTTCTTGGCCCTGCTCATGATGCTCGGCCAGCTGTATCCACGTTGTCTGTTCATCTTTCAACTCACGGCCATCATCGACATTGCTTCCCACTGGCTGCATCTGCATGCGACCGACTTGACCGGCAAGAACACGCACAAGGATTCCGACAATCCGATTTTGCATTACTATTACACTTCTCGGTGAGTAAACTGTCCTTTTAAACCATTTCAAATCAAAATATAACAACATTTCAGCCCATTCCTGTTCTTCATGTGCTTTGGTAATGAAGCCTTCTTCTCCCTGCTCTACATCCACGCGTTTTACACTGGCCCGGCATTCCTTGGAGTCTCATTCGTGTCGTTCCTCGCATTCCTGACTTTCCCTGTGGCATTCGTCAAGCAGTTGATCAGCCTGGTCCATCTCGTCGTTGCCAGTCAGACCATCGCCGAGTTCGACGTCGCTCAAAGACAACTGAAATCCCAATAAAACTTGGTTTTTCTACTTTTTGTATCTTCGATCTCTAATTTCGCTTATTCTTTATTTATTTAAATGAAAGAGCAGCTATCTCGTAAGCGACCCTGTTATTTAATAATAATATCAAAAAACATATTGTAATATTTTATCATAGGTCACTCAAATGTTAAATGTAACGAATGTATTTAAGACAAAGTTTAATAAATTCATTCCGTAAAAACTGATCGCTTTAAAATTCTTTCACATCCATAAAAAAGCAGCGCGGATGATGTCGAATAGTTTTTTTTGTTAAGTTTGCTGTTTTGTATAAACCAAGAACTCATATTTTTTAATGTTTTCTTTTATTTTAATCGATTTGTAAAAGTTTTATCAAGGCAAGAATATCTGTTGAGGCTACCAGAGATCGAAAGCAGTTTTAACACCATTGAATATTACATGCTTAACCGTTAATATGTAAAAATTGCGTCAACCAGAAAGGTATATCCAACTTATACCGTGTCAGCAACCCGTATAGTGCCCGATTATGAGGAGCGAAATAAGAATTCAGTCGAATCCTAGCATATACATGCATGTCGTCGTATTTGCGACCCTTACCGGCACCGAGACATTTTGGCTTTCCATTTTGAATTCCACAGTAAAAACCCTTCTTTTCGACGTAGGTCATATGGCGTGAGTAGTCGAAATGAGGCTTCAGGTCTAGTCGAGAGATGACTTTGTCGAGGGATTCGAGCGGCTCGTGTTTAAAGCTGGATGAATCAACAATGATGATCTGCGAGGGAGGGAAGTAGTCAAGCCATCGATCCAGATGTTCGGCATAGTGGCCAGGCTTGAGGCACCGTAATCGCAGGCGGGTCGTTTCGTTGTATTCGGCCGAGCCCGGAAGGAAGGATACAAGTTCTTCCATGGAGTATTTCAGGGCTACAGGGTCATTGTGGAATCGGACGTGCTGAAAAATCAAAATCAAATCAACCATGTTACCCCTAAAGTCGCCAAAAGTTACCTGATACCACGAATAAGCCCGTTCCACAGGATTGTCGATCATCACAATAATCTTCGCCTCAGGCAACATTGTCGACAACGCCAAAGGAGTAGCTGGATTATCAAAATAGTTAGCTGTCTTCTCAATAACTACTTTGTGCTCGCGCTTCGGTTTAAACTTGTCGGCATACCAGTCGAATCCAAGATGGTAGTGACTGCCTCCAAAGAACTGCAATTCCTCAAAAGAATCCGGCACAGGTTCATTCGACGTGATATTAGGATGAATCTTCAAGAATTCCAGCAAAGCCGTAGTACCCGTTTTCTGCGGCCCGACAATAACTACATTAGGCAGGTGATTATCGCTACAAGTAACATTGGCAGTAAGCATTTTGCGATGGCGGGGGTCAGCACAGGGATTTGTGTAAAGAAGCTGTTTCTGGGATGGGAATTTTTCAAAGTAAAGGTCAGCCATCACAGTCGGTTCGACCCATTTTAGTCGAAGATTTGTCCAACACTTCAAGAAGGCCATTTCATTGTGGAAGGTGTAGAGAGCGAGGCGATCATTACCGTAGTTTTGTTGGTGGGTCATGAAAATAGTAAACTGAAAAACAGGAAATATTAAAAACTGCAACAAAAAAAATTGAACAAACGTTAAAAACAAAAAAGTTATATCTGGTTTTCAGGAATCACGAAATTAACTGACCTGATTCAACAAAATGGTAGAAAACAAATCACCGCCATGAATACTTCTTTGAAGGTTCTTGATTCCGTCGGGATAAGCATGGAAAAAGTGCGTATGAGTAAACAAGCCGCATGTCTGCCTCGGCAAAACGGAAATATTGTGATGAATGAAGCCCCGTCGATTCCATGCCGGCTTCAGATGTGGATACTCTTCGGTGGAGGTGACTTTGACGTTCCAAACTTCACTCCAGGCTTGGTATAACGGCTCATGTAATGGATACACACCCAGATGTTGTGGCGAAACGGCATATGACTTCAAAAGTGGAAGATTGAAGTTCTAAAAACAGCATATTACATAAATATGGAAAGGATTTGGTATCACAAACCTCAGCAAATAACGCATTCTGTGTCATTAGAGCTTGCAACATGGTGTAATCGTATTCTGTAGCATGGTTGTGATGCCACATGTGGGGAAACCAATAAAACTTGGCTGCATTGGCCACGAGGACTTCATCAGCTCGGTTTTCAACGGGATCGCCGCGTTGAAAAAAATGCCCGGAAAAGCCAAGGGTGTAGTTAAAGTTTTCAATGTGGTCTCGAAGGAATTCCTGTGACTGTATCAATGCATCAATGTCGTCCTCCAACAGTCGTGATCCAGCTTGTCCAACAAAGATGTCGTCAATATCGATTTCGATGTAATGATCGAGTGTATAATTCGAAACACCTCTCGACATGTACAGTAACGCATCCCAAAAGGCGATCTTAACAAGGAAATGGTCAATCTTATGCGCGAAAACAATGTGTTCAACGCCATCGGCAGTGCCATTGTCCAAGGCGACCAGAGCGGCAGGCTGTTTGTTGCTGTCGAGACAGTTAAGAATAGGTTTCCATCGAGTTGAATTGAGATAAAACACATTCATGAAAGAATTTGGCGATCGAATGGGAAGGGTTACACCTTTCCGACCAACATAGGGAACCACTGAATCCGGATCGAACTGCAAATCAGTAGCTTGAACTTGTTGAGCCATCTTCAATCCATTTTGGGCAAGTGTTTTACCATCTTCAGGGTGATTCACAAAGGAAATTATTCCAACTTTGTGTTGCCGACAATATTCGTGTAGCTCCTTCTTAGCATCCTCGTTCAGCAAGGCGTATCTGTGGTAGTTCTCAAACACTATCAAAGAAAAGCGACCACGGACTAAGCTCAATGACAACTTTCCAAAGCCTAAGATCGTTTCCATCCGAACAGGAACATGCAGATAGCTAATGAAATCACGTAGAACTTTGTTGTATCGCATCGAATCCACTTCTGATACCAACAAAATTCTGGCTTCTGTCTCGCCTTTCCATGGTGTGCTATAAGCAAAATGTTGTTGTGGGAGAGCGTTGAGATGTTGAGCATGACTATTATTAACTGCTGGACAAGAATATAATGCAAACGGTTTAGCTTTGAATCGTTGTCTCTCGACCGGCTTTATTCGTGCGTGAAACAAGAAGTACAACAATAGATACAACAGACCAAAAGCAACTCCTACGTGAATGCAACATTTTATGCGTTTAACAAGAAGCATCACGATGGAGGAAGCATTTGGGGACGAGGAAATGGTTTTTGCAAGGATCGCGGATCGATGTATCGGAAGCTGCGCACGAGCTAATGGTAGGGTGTTTTTGAAAGGAAAAGAACGTCAGTTTGTGACTATGATGCACGCGATCAATTATAAATAATACGTTTTTACATGCAGCTAGATCTTATTCCTTGTACCAAATTGAACAACTAATTGAAATCTTTCTAAATGGAAAAAAATATAACGCTTTTTTTAATGTGTGGTCAGGAAATCGACAATGACTTTGTTTCTAACAAGTCGCAGTTGAGCAATAGCAGGTGTGCGATGTGTTTCTGGCAAATTGTCCGGAACGCACACTCAAACTGTTTCCCAAGTTTTCGAGATTTTTCGAGTTGACGGTTTCGCCGTCCTTCATCTCGCTTCTGTATTCTTCAAAGTTTGACAGCCCCGTTACTTGCAAAATGATCAGAAGCAGGGTCGGCACGTTTGTTCGCAGTTTGAGCGTTGTAGCCGAGGTAAACAGTTATGAAAAGTTGGAAAGCGTTGAATGAGTATCACTTTCAGGCTTCGATCGCCTCAACAGTTCCTAAATCCCGTCAACATGGAGCCCGATTCGCATTGTTCCCGACTCCCACTGTTGTCACACCACCATTTGAACTGTCAAGATCCCTCGGCAACTTGATTTCAAAGCTGACGTATCTCGGCTTCGAGCTCGGATATACGGACGCCAAGTTTGCCAGTGGCGCTGAGTCGGTATGTGCTTTATATATACTTATTAGTCATATAATTAACTTTGAATTATTTCAGGCAATAGCCCTAGCAGCAAAGTGCATAAAGCAAAACGACTCCGCTGCCATGAGTGCCATCATGTTGAGTCCGTGTGTCAGCAAGCTGCGACAACGGCTTGACGAGATTCCGCCGGAGCTCGTCCAGAAACGCTTTGATTTTACCAGAGATAATATTATTTACTCTGGATATCATAGCTCCGTGATTTCCTCCAACAAAGCCTTTAATTGTAAGTCACCTTTTGGGGTTTTCGAACTTTTTTATATATAATTCTTTCAAAATTTTAGTGGATGTCGGCGAGATGACGTACTTCAGCACTGCTATCGCCGTGATTCAACCGGATTCAACAAAACGCGTCAGTTTACGGACAGCAATCTCCAAGGCAACGCCAGATACGCTGTTTTGTAACATAACGTAAGCTTTTTTACACAATGTGTTTCGAAACCTCCCGAAACGCCCCCTTTTTCTGCGTCATTCGCAACCTAACGCTGACGTTGCAGGGTTTGTCGCCAGCTAAGTCCACTCGGCCTGTGGCGCATTTCGGACATCAACTTCTTCGATCAGTCATTCGTGCCTTGATTATATTTGCAGTTATGTTGCTTTGAAATAGAAATAGATTTAGTAATGTCGTGTTTATTTGGAGGCAAACGGTTTGACGCGTGCATGCGTCGTCCGAACCCATATCTGTTTGTTTGTGCGTGTTTTTTGTTTTTCGGGTTTCACGAGGAAAGTTGTGTCTTACTTACAAGTTTGCGTTGGCCGTCAGCGGTCCACCTGTTGGCGTTCATGCTCATTGGCCTACTTTTTCTCGTTCCTCCGGCGCTCGCGAAGGCATATCATTGCTCATGCGGCTGTTGTTGTCAACGTAAATCACGGTAAACTCATTTTACTTGCACGCGTCGGGTTAGCGCTCGGTCTACACACGGGAACGT
>KB455131.1:13460-42521 GCA_000341325.1 Panagrellus redivivus
CGGCTTTCACCACGAACGTGACACTTTGACCTGCACAATGCACTGATCGATCCCATCCTGGCTTTCACCACGAACGTGACACTTTGACCTGCACAATGCACTGATCGATCCCATCCTGGCTTTCACCACGAACGTGACACTTTGACCTGCACAATGCACTGATTGATCCCATCCTGGCTTTCACCGCGAACGTGACACTTTGGCCTGCACAATGCACTGATTGATCCCATCCTGGCTTTCACCGCGAACGTGACACTTTGGCCTGCAGAATGCATAAGATAAATGACAAATAAAGCACGGCAAAATGATAAACTGGAAAGAACTCAACGATAAGGGGGAAAAAGGAAAAAGGTCCTATTTCCAATGCAAATCATTTTCAAAAATCCATCTCCAGGCCCCAAAATCTTCGTCCCGCTTTGGTACTGTCAATCCCCGCCCCCGGCAATGGCCGCGACGGACTCCATCTCCGCGCTTTCAATCTCGGAGTATTCTGAAGCGCCGAGTGAAGCTGATGTCACCATGGCCCATCGATCCCTGTCGCAGATACTATCCGACCTCGATGTACAATTGAAAACTGCCGTAACTCCGACCGGTAGCAGCTATTCGACAAAAACTGCCATCGGCATCACAAATAGCGACTATTCTCTGCACACGGCGAAGGGAAGTAGTCGATCGAGAAGTTTAACGGCGGCATTGTCATGTGAATCGATTCATAGCGGTGAATCTGAAACAGAAACTGAAGCCGTCAAAGTAAAACCAATTGATGAAACACCTGACAAAAATGTTGATGCCGTGAAAGTCGAAAAACAAGAAAATGTCGTCGATTTCGAAAGGCCAAAGCAAAGCGTATCAAACGTAAGCGTCAACACGGGGGTGTCGAATCTTGTTGGATCAAGTGATAGTGAATATTCGATTATTTCGGAGCCAGAATTGGATCTGGGTTCAAAAACCAAAGCTTTGAATGTCATTGAGACAGATTCAACGGATGACGATTTGGTAACGTGTATTTCCAATGTGGAAGATCAAATCAAAGTGATCGCAAAACCGACAGAAATTACGATCGATGAAACACGTGTCGAATTCGAAAATGGGAACCAATTCATCGAAATATTTGGAAAGCTAAACCAAGTTGAGCCATTTAAGTTGGATATTGAGTTGGAGCCGATTGACCATTTCGGTATGGTTTAACTTTGTCAGTTTCAACTCCATATTTGATATTGCAGAAGACCTAAATGAAAGCTTTTCTTCCACCTTAACTTTCTCCATCTCAGAAATTGATTACACCCACACTTGCAATTCTATTGATGACGAAGATTACGTCGTAGCCTCATCCGAAACTAGCAGCGAACAAAGTGTATTCTCCGAAATGAGTGATGACCTTCCGGAACTGACCCCTCAAGCAACACATGCTTGTCTTTTCATCAAAAACGTCCATGAAGTCATCGATGAAGCCAATGTTATCAATAATTTGACCCAGGAAACGATGGCTAACATTGATCAGGAGCCGGAGCAGGTTGAAAGGCATGACTTTTACTCGGGTTTGTTTTTATAAGTGTTTCTGTAGGTAATAAGATATTATTTTTAGTTACATTTCGATTCCTCCAAATTCCAATCAATTTCGCTTCCAACATTGCTTATTCTGTCATCCGCTTCAACTTATTTTTCTTCAAACTGCCATTTGTTCCGATCAGACTGATCTATGGCGGCATGATTATGCTTTATGACAGCATCACCAGCTATGGCAAACTCACCGGAACATCAGAATCCGATTTTGAATCCGAATCAGAATCAGATTCCAGTGACAGATTGACAACACTCACCGAAGAGGAGGAACAAAAGCTTCGTGCCCTCGAGCAGGAGTATCTCAAAACGCGCCAGGCTACATGTAAGCATAAAAACTAAAAGAAAATCGCATAAAACATGTTTCAGTCAGCTTCTCGGAATACTCAAACCCAGATGATGAGCATATCGTCGATCCGGAGGGCACTATGCAGCTGCAAGCTTCGACGAGCATGGCTGCTGTTTTTCAGTGAGTTTACTTTATTGTTTGCAAAACCACTCGTAGTCAGCTTGAGTGTCAAAGGAACAACTGTCGCTAACCCCGGATTCTAGCACTGTGACCGCTGCAAATGAGTCTGATAACACCGATCACGTATAGTCTGATGGGTTTGGTTGACATTCTTTGTTGGATGTGTCGCGACGAACTTCCGCAGGTGTTGGTGATATTTTGATATGCTATTGACGAACTGAGGTGAGAAGTGAATAAAAATATGAAAAAAGTTTATAAGATGGTGAGGAGTCGAACCTGGGAATTTTGGGTCTTAAAATTGCGCTTCTACAGACTGAACTATACGCGTAAACCGATAACAGCTTTAAAAATGCATGTGCCAAACAGATTTTTGTAAGCATAAAAAACCGATCCACAAAATTTATAAAACATTATAATGTCCATACTTACGAATAGAAAGTTTTAGATCGTGTAACCCGAGCCACTATTGATTGCGCGACCAAATGTCTCGAAATCAAGTTAGCACATTTGAAGCTTGAAAAAGATGTGGTGACTACCTGGACCTCTCACTGTCTAAAAGTCTCCCGAACCCCCGAGGATGTTGCTTTTATCCGTTGTCGTCGGCCGGCGGTCGAGCGCAAACAAATGAGGAAGCAGTATACTACTCGCGGTCTTTCGGCCATCCCAGCCCAGCCATCGGGGATATCCGCCACCGCCGCAGGCTGGCGGCTAGCTTGTCCCATCGTTGAGCGCCTTGTTTTTTCTTCCTTGGCCGCCCTAGTCCGTGAGATCGTGACAGCCGTCGTTTCGCTACTAGTCGCCGACGGCAGATTACAGCCATAAGGCATTGCTTGGCGCTTTGACTTTTCCAGACTCACCTTTTCACAACTCCGACTGCCCCTCCTCGAAATCGATTGATTTTGAACTTGCCCCCGCGGGCAAATATCTCGAAAGACTTTTGAGCCGCAGATTTTACAACTGTGCCGCTTTCCCAGCCCCATTCCCTCAGGCGATATCCAGCCAGAGCGATGCTATCTGTCTGTGACGCCGTGTTTTTTGCTTGCTTTTCAATACATAGCTAGCCAATTTTTCATTACAGAATTAACTTCCGCAATTCCAACCTAAAATACCCTCCCCAATTAACGTTTGACTCATACAACCTACACTGTAGCCAACTTTTCGCTCATTTTCACCCCCATCACCTCGCATGAGACCTGTCAAGTAGACCCTCTCGTGAAGCTCATTCTGCTTTTCAGTGTAGCAAATACGCGCAAAGCGATTTTATGTTTGGAAGTGCGTAAAGCATTGTCGTGTTACTTTCAAGCTTGCAAAAACTTGCATTATAACCGTTCCCATTCCATAGCATGTTTTGAATTACATATTATCTTTTTTGGCAATATGACGTCTATAGGCTTATTGACATCACGCCATTGCACTTTCCTCAACTCACGTATAGTGTTCTCTGTTGTTCGATCGCTAACTACATTGATGGAAGTGGCATTAGTCATGAACCTCGAAATAGGCACCTTACTGACAGCTTTGAAGGGTTGAGACGGCTGTCAGTTTCTTTAACGGGGGCATTCTTGGGTTTGTTTATAACGGCGGTAAAACCGTATTATTATGCTGGTTTTGGCATTTTAGGTTAAAGTTGGTTTCAATGATAATCTCACGTTTTGAGAGTACAGGTGATTAGTAGTCATTGGCCGACGGATTTGTTAGTGTTTATTTTAAACCAAATTTATATTGCTTTGATGTTTTGTTGTGCAATTCTGCAGTATTATTAGAAAGGAATTGTGTAAGCATTTGGAAAGACAAAATATTGAAATTTTAATTGAGTGGGTTTTTATTTGTATTGTAAGAGTGCAAGCTAATGTCGCGATTTTCATTGTGTACGGGACCACCCCTTCTGTTCGAACAAAAACTATTGCGCAGCAGCTGTTTGGCTTCCATCTGTACTGCCTGAAGGCTAGGTTAGTGTCAATGGGTTTCTAATAGATTCCAGTTGACTACATTTTGTTATTTTTAACGTCTGTCTACATAGATCGTACGTCCTATGTCCCAAATGCCGCATTCAATGGCCCAAAAAAGGTTGCCGTGACCAGTCTGCCGTCTTCACTCATTCCCGACGCCCGTTAGCCACCACCGTCATCACGCAATGACAACACATTGTTCCTGTTCATTGGCAACAAATTCCCCCTCCACAACCAACCATCTTCCAATGCCAAAAGGGCTAGCTACCACGTCAATGCCCTGAGGCTATGCTAGGTTTATCTTTTCCCTTTTTTGCTTCTCGGCACCCTTCAAACATCGCGACACGGCGCGGACTGTTTTTACTAAAGGAAGTACAAACGGCACACCGGCGGAACCACGTAAAAAACGTGAACGTGAACATGATGGTTGTCTTTGGTGGCATATTTTGTCAAAAAAAACCTTCTCAGAGGACCCTACCCTAACATACAACGACAAAAATATGCACGAAAATGGGGTGTCAGTTGAAAGTGCACCCAACCACCCGGGGCTACGACTTCGCCTCCCAATGTCAGCAAACACCGAATGGCAAGACCGCCCGAGGCTATATCATTGTTGCTTTTTTGTTTCGGGAGGGGTTTCGGTCTTCTGTGGCCGTGTCGTGGTGCTTCCGCTCCTCGGACACTTTGCCTGTGGCACTTTTTTGCTGCTGCCGCCGCCGCCACGCTTGATGAGCAGGCGTTCCTTGGACGGTTAAAAAAGGGCGTGCCATCCGTATAATTATGTATTTTTGCGTCTTTGATGGGATGCTTGAGGCTTGTCTTACATTAGGCCAAGGACCATTTGAAACTTTAATCGGATTCTGAAGGTTGTAGTGATTCGTCGACCTTGGAGTGTACTACGGCTTGAATCCTTGTTAAAATTGTAATTTGTTGACTTTTATGAATGTCCTTAGCCCTTGAAATGGAATTTCTGTGTCTTTAGATCGCAATTTTGTAAGTGTATTTGCCCTGTGGCATTCTAATCGCCTTTAATGAAATTACGTCTAAAAAAGCTAAACTCGTGTAAAATAGTCCTTTGGGATAGATGTAAGCTGAATATGATGAAATTACTTGGTTTATTTGTTTTGTTTTTGTTTTTTTTGACAAAATTGTTTTCGTGTTGAGACCAATTTTGGTTTTTTGGTCACTTTTTTGATCAAACTGCCTCCCAATTCAGCTTTTTAACACTTTTAGCGCCCTCATTCACAAAACCTATGCCCTCAGATTCCTGAAACAGACTTAATCGCCCTGTGACGGCTACTTTCCCACATACCATGTAAAGGGATGTCATCCGCATCCCATCCAAGCTTTGAAGATGTGACTGTTGTGAGTTCAGTAGCCTCTTAGCCGGGCTGCCGGTCATGTAGGGTGTCGGCATTAAGCCTGGCAGAAGGGGTGCCAAGGACCGAGACTTTCTACTTCCAACAAAATGCCTCAAGGCGCGAAAAACGAGGCGAGAAAGAAATCTTATCCGCCCTCGCGACAGTTTTTTTTTCCTCCTTCAACGCCTGATGCCGATGCCAATAAAGGACGACAGCGATGCCAATGCATTCTGCCGCCCACCCGGCCCTCTAGTAAGTAAGTATGTAGTAGCTCTTTTTCGCTTGCTGGAGGGCCGTTAACCGAGGCCAAAAAGAGACTGGAGGGGTTGCTGACCAATGCTCTGCGCATGGCCTTACTAACGTTTTTTTGGGGTAAGAAACGTTGTTAAAGTCGGATTTATTGAGGTTGGCATCATTTTTGGACTTTGTAATCAAACTGTTTACGAGTTTTTCGTGGATCAGATGGCTTATTTCGCGTTTATTGACGCCTGTAAACGGTTTGAAGCTTAATGCTCCTACATTTTTTCTCTGAACATTATTTTGTAACCATTTGTTTTGCATTTCCAACTTTTATTTACAAACAATTTCACTCCCAACAGACCCTTCAATTGATATTTTCAAGGACCACTTTGATAAAAGTGGTTTCGCCTTCCATTTTTTTTATTTTTTTCATTTTGAGCTTTCTTTTTGCTCATTTTTGTTAGCCTTTATCCGCGTTTCGTGTACTTCTTGCCTTTATTTATACATTTTTCACCCATTAACCAAGCTATGTATGTACAACCCCTTCCAGGTGCCTTTGCAGCTTTGCTCGCAATCGCTGCCATTGAACTGCATTCATCTTGCCTTATCATTGCCCTGAGGCTTTCGGCCACACGACAAGCGGTCAACCTACTACCGCTGGCCAATTTCCAAACTCCTGTGAGCGGAATTTCACAATTTCGATCGACACCGTAAACGAGAAGGAGAGAGCTCGTCTGACGGCGACTTTACCACCATCGGAGTCGGGCAAAACGTATCACCAACACGCCTCGGGCAACGAACCCCCCAACGCATCTCGAAACCCCACTGCCTTCACTGTTTGGAAGTTTCAATTTAAACTGACTCTTGCAAACTGTTTTTCTATTTTGCAACGACAACCTCAACGAAAACTATTTTTTAACTATTGCAACGAACTACCTCAACGAAAAGAACTCTTATCCTAACCCTTTTGTGGTGGTAAAAAACGCCTTTTCGGTTCTTTGTAGCAGCAAATGAGGGCAGCTACTACCACGACACAACGAAACTACTGCGAAACCAAGTGTTAAACCTAAACCTAGAATTCGAATAGGGTAACCGCTGCAAAAGGCTACTACGGCCAGCAGCAGTCCCGAACAACTAGCTAATTATGGCGGACAAGGAGGAAACTGGTGCCGGAGAACAGGATGACGTTTCTTTCTTGCGAACGGTGGGTTTTATTTTCGTTTTTTGGGGGTGGACATATGTGCGACTGATGCCGTGGGAGTTCAATTATTAGTATTGTCTTTATGCGCTGTTTTTTCAATATGTTTTTTTTTCTATCTGAAAGATTATTGTACTAATTCCATTTTCCGAAAATAGAATCAGCTAAAAATGTTGCAATTCTGTGAAAATTGTAAATGCAATATAGAAAGTAGTGCGCGCAAATGACGTTTTTCCTGTTCTATGAGCAACCTATTTAATGATAGCGTGGGAAAGTGAAATCTGTTTTTTGCCCTGACTTGAGTTTATTAAAAACGTAATCCAAAGCGGGTCCCACGGAAATGTAAACCTTCCCCCATTCATTAGTTTCAACGCTACCTGTTTCTGTTTGTTTTTTTCACACCTTTCGACCGTCTACAAAGCGCACGGTTATAAGCTAATGTGAGCTGTCGGCTTTGAGCTAGCCGCCAGGTCGACCTGCGCATCCACTCGATCGCGACCTTCCCAACATATGCTGGCTCGACAGCTTCAAAACGTGGACATTGACGTCGTGGATCCCGAAAGGCTGGTCGGATAAAAACTTGATGCTGGATGCAATTAGTCGGACTTCCAAACACACCGCAAACACAATGCAAACAGTCGCGGACTCGGGATGTACTGAAGACCGACATCTCCGACACCCTCGGAGGATGAGATGGATCGGCTAACATCGAGCTGACAAGGGGGGTACAACCCGAGACGAAGCAGGCAACCTACACTTTTGTGCTGTGACTCTCGGTTTCCTGCGAACCCCTTTTTGCATTTGAAAAAGAGCGACGAGACTATCGCCTGAGGACATTTTTGTAAAGTTTGTGCTTGCTTCGATGACAAAAAACGCGGTTGGATATACCTGTCTGTAATTGAATTTGTGTTATTGCCTGCATTGTAACGACATTGGCATTTCGCGCTGTTATGTGTTACTGTGCAACTCGACTGACGTCAACTACATCGTAAAAGTGGCCCTATTTATCTAATTGCGCCCGTTATTGTCAATAAATATCCAAAATGAGAACGAAAAAGTCCCGCGAAGCCGCTTCCGACGGCCGATGGCGATGGTCGGACGCGGCGACCATGACCGAAACGACATTAAGCACGTTTCTGGCAAAGAATAAGACTCTCCTAAACGCGCTCCAAGATTTCATCGAAGTAGACAGTGAGCAGTACGTCAGTAAGGTGCGAATCCGCGAGCTTTTATAAACTTTAATCTGCTTATTGAACTCTCAAGGTTCCAAGATTCCAAGGGGGAAGGGCCAACGTATCAATCTTACCTTTTCCAATAGGACACACTTGTCTATGTTAGCTTTTCCAAACTGTCAAGTCAACACCAGGGGGTAAGGGAGGCGTCAAGAGGGACTTGTATCGTCTCCAGACCAAAGATTTTTGCGCTTGCTACTTGATCCGCAACGCAAAATCGTCACTTTTTATTCATCCCCACGACTTCCCTGCGCAGTGAATAGGCTAGCGACAGTCATGCATTGGGATTCCTGACGGAAATTAGTATAGGCATCATGCATTCCGAATCGGATTGTGTCTTTCAGGGCGATATTGTCGCACTTACCTGTGTCGCCTCACACACCAAAGATGGTGCCACCGGCTCTGAACGTGTCTGCCTGTCGACGGAAGGCTTCGGCAACCGTATGTGTACGCTGGAAAATGTTTCTGACAAGGTTGGTTATTGGGGACGTTTTGCCAAAAATCGATAATGTATTGATTGATTTTGTTTTTGTAAGCAAAATGGCGGGGTTTTGATCTTTTTTTGATTTAAAAAGTTTAGCCTTTGAGTTGCTGAATCAATGGAACTGACTTTTCAAAGTTTTTTTTAAACTTCAAAAAAAAATTGAAAATCAATAATTTATTGATTGATTTTATTTTTCACAACAAACTCGTCATTGATTTCGTTTTGACACATTATACTTAAACGGATGTATGAAGTTACTGTTGTGTCAATTCTGTTATGGTTTTCAAAAATTTGCAAAATAATAATAATTTATCGACTGATTTCACATTTTCTTTAGGATTGTCCACCCGACGTCGCCATGTGCATGTTGTACATCGACAATGCACTATCCGTCCGTGCGCTTCAAGAAATGATGAGTGGAGATGGCGAACTTGTAAGTTTGAGTTTCCACAATATCGATTGACTTCAAACCCGACTTACAGAAATCAACCAGCGGCTCCGGCGGGCATAAAACCCTCCTATACGGTCATGCAGTACAATTGAAGCACGTACAATCCGAGATGTATTTGGCTTGCCTCTCATCCTGCTCATCCAGTGATAAACTCGCCTTCGATGTCGGTGTCCAGGAATCCCGTGAAGGCGAAGCTTGCTGGTGGACCATCCATCCTGCCAGTAAACAACGCAGTGAAGGTGAAAAGGTCCGCGTCGGCGATGATGTCATTCTGGTGTCCGTCGCGACAGAACGATATCTGCACATGGCTTACAACAAGGGCTACATGGTCATTGCCTCGTTCCACCAGACGTTGTGGAACATCAGTAGCGTTAGTTCGGGCAGCATTCGAACGCGCAATATGGGGTTCCTCTTTGGAAATGATGTACTCCGACTGTTTCATGGCAATGATGAATGTTTGACAATCCCCGAGAATTGGAGCGAACATCCAAAGTTTGTCTTTATCGATTTTTGATGTTCTTCTAAAAAGGACGTTTCAGTGTGGTCATCTACGAAGGCGGTGCCGCAGTCTCGCAAGCACGATCCCTCTGGCGTGCCGAACCGATTCGAATGAAATGGCACGGTGCTCTCATTGGCTTCGAACAAGTCTTCCGAATTCGGCACATCACAACCGGCCGATATCTCGGTGTCAACAATAACAGCAACAGTGTCCAACTGTTTCACAAAGATCGGGCCACCTATGATTTGACGGCTTTCATCATGTGCCAAAATAAGGACATCAAAAAGCAGCTTCTCGACGAAAAGGAAGAAGAAGGCATGGGAATTGCGACAATCCACTATGGCGAGACCACTGCCTTCATTCTGCATCTTCATACCCAGCTTTGGCTGAGTTATCAGACATCTGAAGTCACGAAAAAGGGCATTGGCAAAGTCGAGGAAAAGAAGTGCATCGTTTCACAGGATGGTCATATGGATGATTGTTACACTTTCTTCATGGCATTGGACGAGGAATCGAAATCTGCCAGAGTCATCCGAAAGTGTTCGTCTGTACTTAACCGGTTTCTTAAAGGCATCGATGCCCTCCAAGAAGAAGGAAACCAAGCCATCGAATGGACCCGTGTCGATTTGACGGAAGTTCTGAAACTCATGGAAGACCTTATTGAGTACTTTGCCCAGCCATCTGATGAACAAAACTTCGAAGAGCGCCAAACCCGATTCCGTGCATTGCGGTCTCGACAAGACTTATTCCAGGAAGAAGGCGTTTTGAACATGATCATCGACACTATCGACAAATTTTCACTGCTGGAAAGCCTTCCCGACTTCGCGCCACTCATCGGCGAAGAAAACCAAAACACATGGGAAGAAATTTCGACCTATTTGTACCTTCTCGTCGCAGCCATGATCAAAGGTAACCACTCCAACTGCGCCCAATTCGCTACCGTTGCACGTCTTGACTGGATTTTCGGTCGACTTGCCAATCCACAATCCGCTGAAGGTATCTTGGATGTGCTTTATTGCGTCTTAACAGAATCCCCTGAGGCGTTGAACATGATCAATGAAGAACATATCAAGTCTGTTATTGCTTTGCTGGAAAAAGTTGGCCGCGATCCCAAAGTGTTGGATGTGCTTTCGTCCCTTTGCGAAGGTAATGGCATGGCTGTCCGATCATCTCAAAACACAATCACGGATCACCTTCTGCCAAGCAAGACCCTTCTTCTGCAAACCCAAATGCGAGATCAAGTCTCGAATATGATGCCAAACATCCTTGTCGGCGTCGTTGACGGCTCTGCACTATTCAAGCGATGGTATTTTGAGGCCGAAGTCGAACACATTGAACCCATGACAAAGATCGCGCCGTTTCTCCGCGTCGGCTGGGCTAACACAACCGGTTTCAAGCCATTTCCGGGCTCTGGTGACGGATGGGGCTGTATGGGTGTTGGCGATGATTTCTATTCCTACGCTTTTGACGGTATCTACATGTACTGTAGCGGCAAGGCGAAGAAGGTCGGAGTTCGACCGCTTCAACGAGGCGATGTCGTCGGATGTAGCTTGGATTTGCTGAATTCGGAAATTTCGTTCACGCTGAATGGCGCTTCGATGCATGCGGCCTTCCGGAATTTTAATCGTGATGGCTTCTTTTTCCCTGTGATGAGTCTGTCGGCAAAAGTCAGTTGTCGATTCATCTTTGGCGGAAATCACGGTAGACTGAAGTATGGCCCCCGTGGAGCGTTTTCGCCGGTTATTGAAGCGCTTGATAAACCACTCGAAGTCGGGGAATGTATTTCTTTCGGCGATCTTCCGAAGAACGTCTACAGTGGCCCATCGACGATCTTGCACAATGTCGAAATCTTCGTTCCTGTCCCAATTGACATCACATCGATTCCGTTACCATCCTTCGCCATGGAGAATCACACAAAGTTTGCCATGAATCTCCACGAACTCTGGGCGATGCGGAAAATCGATGCCGGATGGGGCTATGGCCAAGTTCGAAATGAACAAGCAAGAAAACACCCATGTTTGACTTCATTTGAGCACCTGCCAGCCGAAGAACAGCAATACAACATCCATCTAGCCATTGACACGATGAAAACTATCGAAGCGCTGGGTTATCATCTCGTTTTGGATAAGCCACCGACTCGACTCCGCCCACTTCGACTTGGACCACAGTATCAGCAACCAAATGGATTCAAACCACAACCTTATGACACCCACGATGTCGAATTGACAGAATCCATGAATCCATTGATCGAAGCCTTGGCTAAAAACACCCATAACATCTGGGCGAAGGAAAAGATCAACCGCGGATGGACTTTTGGATTGAATGAGTACGTCGATGCTACTCAAAAACGATCTCCACATCTGGTTCCGTATGAACATGTCGACTCCAGAATCAAAGAAGCTAACAAAGAAGCAGCAAGGGAGAATTTGTGCGTTTTGCAGCTTTTCGGCATCTTCTTAGAACCGCCAGTCCTTGAACACGATGAAGCCGCCGAAAAAGAACTCCGCGCTCTCAAAGCTCTATCTAGAACCTACCGTGCTGAAGCAACCTACATCGTCACCACCGGAAAGTGGTATTTCGAATTTGAAGTACTTACTGATGGTTTCATGAAGATCGGTTGGATGGATGCCTCAGCTAATCCGGACGCGAATCTCGGCACCGATGATCGATCCTATGGTTTTGATGGTCATCTAGCAAGAAAGTGGCATCAAGGAGCAGAATCCTACGGCCGTGAATGGAAAGTTGGAGATATTGTTGGTTGTTTCCTCGATCTGAACGACCGGACTATCAGCTTTTCACTAAATGGCGAGCTTCTGTTGGACCCATCCGGTTCCGAAATGGCTTTCGACAATGTCGTTCCAATTGATGGTTTCATCCCGGCCATGACCCTATCCCAAGGCCAACGGGCAAAGGTTAACTTCGGCCAGGATTCCGATTCATTGAAGTATTTCACAACTTGCGGTCTCCAAGAAGGCTATGAACCATTCTGTGTCAACATGTATCGATCCATGCCCATGTGGTACGGCAAACAGTTGCCCCAGTTTTCTGATATTAACCCAGAAAGTCGGATGGAAATCACCCGAGTGCCACCGACGGGCAATACGCCGCCATCGCTGAAGATTACACAGAGAATTACGACGACTGAGGCTGGAAGCTTCGAAAAGGCGAAAATGGAATACATTCGATTGAGTTTGCCGGTGAAGTGCAACGATACGCTGAACACGACGAAAGATAAAGATGCCATCATTAGGGCCATGCAAGAAGTTCAGCGGAGACAGCCAAGTTTGCCGACGATCAAGACCCCAGGTATTCCGAAGGAGTTTGAAGAACCTGATAAGAAGGTATGTTTGCCCAATTTTAGGTTACTGTAACTTTTAAATTTCAGAAATCCATCGGCAAAGCCATCCTTTCCGCGTTCCGTCACAATAGCCACGACGACAATGCCACTGAAAAGTCATCCGAATGGAAGAATTCGTCCTTCGATAGTGGCAATGATGCCCTTTCCGAGCATGCTGCCGTCGCGTAAGTTAATTTTTTTCATCTAAAAATCTATTTCATTAACATTGAAAACAAAAAAACTTAAAAAACAAAACCCACTGCACTTACCGTATACCTCCATAACAGAGTGATAAAAAACTATGACCGTATTACCGTAACCTCGGGTGCTCATAACAAGCCATTAACCACCACTACTACTGTCTGTTTTAATCCATTTCTGCAGTCAACGCCGACGTGTGCTAACCCTACTCAACTTTGGTCTGAACTCCTTCGATGAATCGGTCCTCACATGGCTCAGTATCGACGGCCAGGACAAGGAGGCCTTTTGGATTGATCATGCCAAGTTGGTCTTAATCCTCTTCTCACACTTCTTTCGTTTTAACTATATTTCATTTTTCGCTTCTGATCTGACTTTATTTTCATTTTTTGCTAACTTTATCCACTTTTCTAAAATTGAAAATGACAAAACTTCTTTTTTCAGACGCACAAGCATGCTTGACCTTTCCCACGAAGAACGCAACAACGCTGTGGAAAGACTGAAGGATAATGTGACTCTGAATAGCCAATCGACAAATGATTCCAAGCCGGCGCACAAGAAGTCGACAGGATTCTTGGGCAAGATTCGAAAGGGCAAAGACGACGGCCCCAAGCGATCAAGGACGGAAGAAAAGATTGGTGAACGACTTCACAATGATGGATTATTGTCCGATATGCCAACATCTGGTCCTGGAAGGACGAGCTTCCGTCGCAGTTCGCTGAAAAAGAAGAAGAAGGGCGATGTCCATCCGGCACCAGTGCCAGTGGCAGTCGCTTCAGCACTTCCGGATCGTCGGACTTCACAAATCCCGGCAGAACTTCTTGGTCTCGATGGCGGACAAATCGCTGATGATACCTTCGGCATGTTGGCTTTGGCCGAAAAAGTCGACGAATACTATTACGGTGTTCGAATCTTCCCTGGCCAAGATCCAGCTAATGTCTGGGTCGGCTGGGTGACGCCACAGTACCACCAATATGACGCTCTCAACTTCGATTCTGAGGAAGCTGTCCGGAAATGTCGTTTCTCCGATCTCGATCACACTGGCATGATGTCATCAACTGTCGAATACCGTAACTGTTTCGTCCACAATGCCGCGGAATTGCTAAATGCCGTCGCGGAAACTGCGAACACGAAAGTCAGCGGCTTGCTAATCGGCTGCGTCATCGATACCAGTACGTGTGAGCTGTCCTTCCAAGCCGCTGGTCAGGATACGGGTAAGAAGTTCAAACTCGAACCTGGTGCCATGCTGTATCCCGCCGTCTTCGTTACGCCAACGAGCAGTGAAATTCTGCAATTTGAACTCGGCCGAATCAAATACACGTTCCCATTGTCGGCTGCCATGTTCCGAACTTCCGCCAAATCGCTTGTGCCGTACTGTCCGCCGAGATTGACAGTCGAAAAGATGTATCCGATGCATTGGGCCCGCGTACCAAATGAATGCCTTCGAACTACAGCGCTAAAGTTGTCCGATGTCCGTGGCTGGTCTGTCCTCTGTGACGACCCCGTCAGAAGCCTGATGGTTTATGTCCCTGAAAAGGACAGCAGTTACGACATTCTGGAGCTGATTGAAAGGGATGAACTACTGCAATTCCATCGACAAACACTGGAACTTTACGCAAAACTGGCGGCCCACGGCAATCAGCGGGCGGCGCATGTACTTTGCAGCCATGTCGATGAGGAACAGATCATGTACAGCGTCAAGAACCACTGTAAGTGTCCTAAAATTCAGAAAGTAACATAATGAATGTCATTTTTAGATCTCTCTGGCCCCATCCGCCAAGGCTTGCACAACTTCCTGATCGCTGTCCATCTGAAGACGCATGCTGATGCCAGGAAATCAACAGCTCACGAGTTTGTGATTCCACTGGTGTCCGAATTGACTGGCAAGAATGTCTTTGATCCGGATAATGAAGGTCGCTATCCGCACATTTTGGGTCCTACAGTATCTATTCTGCCGCAAATGAAGGCGGAGCCGGTTAAGAAAAAGTGGGTTTTGAATAATCGAAGTCATCCAAACATTGCTTAAATCTTCTTTCTCAAAAAATTTTCGATCTAAATTTTCGATTTATTTTTCAACAGATTCGTAACATTGTTTTTGAGAAGAAAGTTCAAAGGGGATAAAATAACACAAAAGTTTATAGTTTTTATTACATTTGCAAAAAACCAACCAGTATTTGTTTCAGCGCAACCCGCGACGTCGAAATGAAGCTCCTGCCCCCATCCATCAACTACGAAGCCCTCAAACTCTATGTCATGACCGCTTTCCGAAACACGACGGAAAATGCCGTCCTAAACTGTCGGGATCTCATCGGTGGTAACAATCTCAACCATTTTGAGCCATTGTTGAAGCTTTTCGACAGTCTGCTCGTCATTGGATTGATGACAGATGATGACATCATCGAGGTCTTGAAACTCATCCAACCCAAAGTATTCGATGAAAGCTGGCAGCCTGGCACCAAGCAAAAAGGCTTGACCGACATTGAGCTCAGTGAAGGCGTCAAAGTGCAGTTGGTCAACATCCTGGACCATTTGTGCGATATCCAACTTCGGCACCGAATTGAGAGCCTCATCAGCTTCTGCGATGGCTATGTCGCTGATTTACAGCAAGATCAATGCCGGCGTTACATGGACATCAAGCAGACTGATATGCCACCGGCGGAAGCTGCTAAACGCACAAAGGAATTCCGATGCCCGCCGAAGGAACAGATGTTCAGGCTACTAAATTGCAAACACAATGAAGAAAGTACGGATGAAGTACTCGATGAAGACGTCGAATACGATCAGTGCCCGATGTCAGACCACTTACAAGAGCAGTTGAAGGAATTCTGTGCACTAATTGTCAGCAAGATGAATCAGACGACGATTTCTGAGGACGAGAAACACGCGGCGGAAATAATCGAACTGGAAGAAGAAAACAGCTGGGTCGACAATCTCGCACATTTCGTCGTAAGCGTGCCGCCACCACCAGAAGCCGTCGACAACAGTCTCATCCGGATGGGCACTGAAAACTTCAGACGCATGATTGTCAACACATTGCGACGATGGGCAACAGAATCCGAAATTGAATCGAATGACTTGATTCGCCGAATGTTTGGTCTACTTTTACGTCAATACAGCGGCGTCAAAGAGCTCATGGATGCCATTTCACAGACCTACGTCCTCCATGAACGTAATGTCGGCGATGTCGAGAATTTCATTATCTATTTGATGCAGATTCGTGAACTCCTCAATGTCCAATTTGAAACAGTCGAAGAAGCTGTCCTCAAACGCGGCCTCTGGCAACTCATGAACAATCGCATCTTCTTCCAGCACCCCGATCTGATGAGACTGCTCTGCGTCCATGAAAATGTAATGTCCATCATGATGAACGTCCTCACAGCCCAGCAAAGTGCCGTCAGCGCGGCTGAACACGACGGCAACGTCGGCGATGATGGCACTCCCATCGAAAATGTCCGCGACGCATCTGAAATGGTCGTCGCATGCTCACGATTCTTGTGCTACTTCTGCCGAACTTCTCGAATGAACCAGAAAGCCATGTTTGAACATTTGAGCTTCTTGTTGGACAACGCCACAATGCTGCTCGCAAGACCAAGTCTCCGTGGATCAGTGCCATTAGATGTGGCCTATTCGAGTTTCATGGACAACAATGAGCTTGCTTTGGCCTTGAAAGAAGAAGAACTGGACAAAGTTACTGTGTACTTGTCACGATGCGGATTGCAGCCAAACAGCGAGCTTATCACGAGGAAGTACCCGGATATTGGCTGGGATCCGGTTGAGGGTGAACGATACATCGACTTTCTGCGGTTCTGTGTTTGGATCAACGGCGAAAACGTGGAAGAAAACGCAAATTTGGTCATTCGATTGCTGATCCGACGGCCGGAATGTCTTGGTGTGGCGCTGAAGGGCGAAAGTCAAGGTCTTTTCGTGGCTTTCAAGGAAGCTATTGCCTTGTCGCAAGATATCCGAGCAATTGAAGATGGTGAGACGAATCCGCAGTTTCTGCATTCGTCGGTTTTGAAGGAGAATCCGTGAGTTTTTTAGTTTTCAAGATGCACTTTGTATGCAGCATAATTACATGTTGCGCATAATTTGAGTCTGTTGCATGCAACAACAAGAATCGCTAAAAATCGGCTTTGAATCGCACTTATCAGTTGGCAACTTGCCAAGTATCTATCCAAGCTCAGTTTCATTACCATTTTTTAATCCCCTGTATTCTCGCAGTTCAGAAGCACTTTGCAACATTCTTTGTCACTTTCAGTCACTACCCCGACAAAAAGGACGAAGGCGAAGACTACGTCGATCTCGGAGCAGCCATTCTCGACTTCTACTCCTCCCTTGTCGATCTCCTCGCCAAATGTGCCCCAGATCCGCTGACCATCCAAGCCGGCAAAGGCGACAGTGTCCGAGCCCGTGCCATTCTCCGATCTCTCATCTCCCATGATGACCTCGGCCACATCCTGGCCCTCCGATTCACCATCCCGAACTTGGCCATGGTCCTTCCATCAGACGGTAATAACAAAAGCAGTCTTGAGTGTGCATCCCCAATCAATAACCAAATCGATTCTAACAATGTCCAACGAAAACGCGGTCAAACTACAATTAACCGTAAAATTCTCCCGGCATTGAGCCAATCATCGACGGATTCACCAAATAGTTCTACTAACAACACTGTAACCCAACTAATCGATACAACAAAAACGTTTGCTACCATTGCGGCGAATCTAACACGGGATCGAAATCGACGGAAGAATGTCGGTTTACGGAGGCAGTTGAAGGTCGAGAATCCGGATCCGAGCGAATCTGGTTCCATGGCGTCGGTGGAGGTGTCTGATGACGATTATCAGAGTGCGTGTGAAGATTTTGAGGAGCTTGAGAAACCTAAAAATGATAAAATGGCTGATGTGGTACGAAAAGCTTCGAGATTCACAGGCGGAAAAGCTCCACAGTATGATGAATCCATTTTTTCGTTGAAGCGGAAGCGTAAAGTTGCCCGATGGCGGCATGGAGGGCTGTTTAGTGAGTTGGATGTAATATGTGGTGATGTGGTGTGACTAATTGAATTTCGTTTCGGGACACTTTTCAAAGTTGTTTTTCAGACACTGGACCACAGCCTGGCCTATTGCCCAATCACAAGCAGTCAGTTTTGCTGTTCCTGGACCGTGTCTACGGTATTGACAGCCAGGACATGTTGTTCGACCTTCTCGAGCAGAGCTTCCTACCCGATCTTCGCGCTGTCACCATGATGGATTCCCCTAGAGCCATTGAATCCGACACAGCTCTCGCTTTGAATCGTTACCTCTGCAATGCTGTTTTGCCACTTTTGACCAACCATTCACACTATTTCGCCGATGCGGAACATCATTCGGCTTTGCTTGACGCAACTTTGCATACTGTCTATCGCATGAATCGTCTCCGCTCTCTGACAAAGAACCAAAGAGATGCCGTTTCCGATTTCCTGGTTGCCTTGACTCGTGAATTGCCTCCGGCTATGATGGTCAAACTTCTCCGGAAGGTCATCATCGACATCAAGCAGATGAGCGAAAACGTCCTCGTCCCACTGAGAATCCTCACCCTTCACTATGAACGCTGCAACAAGTATTACGGTAGCGGAAACAGCTATGGCGTCGCCTCAGAAACTGAAAAACGACTTTCCATGCTGCTTTTCTATGCCATTTTCGACTCATTGGGGTCGACCCCCTACGATCCTGAGCTCTTTGGCAAGGCACTTCCGTGTTTGATGGCCATCGGATCGGCAATTTCACCGGATTACACCCTTACCAGTGGCGGCGAAAAGGCTGAATTGGCCAAAGTCCAGGAAGATGATGGCACTTGGATTCCGAAGCCGGTCGACGATGCCAAATCGACCCTTTCAAATGACTTGAACACCATGGTGACAAAATTCGCCGAGCATTTCCACGACAGCTGGGCTTCCAGGAAACTCGAAAAAGGCTGGGTTCAAGGCGAACTTTACAGTCGATCAAAGATGACACATCCGAGATTGGTCCCGTTCAACATGCTCAAAGATTATGAGCGTCAATACTACAAAGAACGCTGTGCCGAGTGTATCCGAGCTCTTATCGCTTGGAATTACAATTTCGATCTCATCGACCCAGATGCCAATGAAAAAGCCAACCAAGCCCGCGTCCAAAGTGGCACTTCTGCGCATGATTTCGCGCCGAAACCGGTCGATCTGTCTTCGATGACGCTGGAAAAAGAGATGACACAGCTCAGTGAGAAGATTGCCGAAAACTCTCATCAAATCTGGGCCAAGAAAATCTGCAATGACCTCAATGCCAACAATGGTCAAAACTTGCCTTTGATGCTGGTGCCATGGGATTTGTTGACTGATTTCGAGCGGAGAAAGAACCGATTCCGCGCGGCCGAGATTTTGAAGTTCTTCCAATATCATGGATATCGTGTTTCGTCGGCGAATGAATCAGAGCCTTCATTGGAGCGGGTCAAAAATGAAGGAGAACGGTCATCTGTGGAGAAACGCTTCGCTTACAATCTTCTTGAAAAGCTGATTCAATACCTTGAGCAAGCTAGCTTCAGGATGAGAAGCCTGAAGCCAAGTCAAGAACTAACCCGTCGAAATTCCTTCATCAAAGAAGGCCAAGATGTGAAATTCTTTGAAAAAGTCGTCCTGCCTTTAATCCAGGCCTACTTCAACGCGCATCGGAACTACTTCCTTGCTTCAAGCTCCATCGTCCAGACTGGCACAGCATCCAACAAAGAGAAGGAAATGGTGGCATCGCTATTCTGCCGTCTGGCAGCCCTGCTCCGAATCAAGAACCATGCATTCGGTAGCGTCGCAAAGATCACCGTGAAATGCCTTCAAGGCCTAACGCAAGCCTTGGATTTGAGGACGCTTGTCAAGATGAATTCCGACATTGTTCGCACTGGGTTGCTGACATTCTTCAATAACTGTGCCGATGATTTGTACTCTGCTGTGAAAGAACTCGGCAAGAATGGTCAATACTCGCTTTTGCGTGGTGAAAATTTGAAGTCCTGGATTTCGTTGGAGTTTGCAAATCAGATGATCATTCCTGTTTTGACGACACTGTATCTGCATGTGGCTAAGAACCATTTTGGAACTGATTTATTGAGTGAGTAAACATCTTTATTAAATTGGTAATGATAGTGATGTTTTTAGTCGATGATATCCAAGCCGCGTCATACAAGATCCTCGACAGTCTGTACAGTGTCACAAGCGTTGCTGACAGCTACAAGGGCAGGAAGACTATCAATTATGAAGTTGAAAAGTAGGTTTTTGGCACTTTTTGGGTATCTTAACTAACATATAAGTCAATTCTAACAGGTATTTAATACAACTAATCAGGTTTGGCCTTTGTAAATTTAACAAAACTACCATTTTTACGTTTTCGTTGCAAGACCATTATTTTAAACTATATCTTTTAGGCATCGCCCAAGCCTTGGCCAATGCCTGAGCGCATTCGCCAGCTGTTTCCCTGTCGCTTTCCTCGAATCGCACCTCAATAATAACAACAAATACTCCGTTTTGGCGAAGAGTCAAGATGCTTCAGTCCAAGTTCAAGGTTTGTTGACCCTAAATATGCTTTTCCAACCCATCTTCTTTAGAAATGCTCCAAAATCTCTCTCAACACATCCCTGAACTCGAGAAACTCCTCGCCAGCGTTGAACAAATCGCCCAAAACAACGTCTACTACGCCGAAGCTCCGAATGTCTACGACGTCGATCTTCCACTGCTTTGTAGCTATCTTAGTTACTGGTGGCAACTCGGCCCAGATGGCGCCAATAAGACCCCGCTTCCAACGACAGCCGTCTGTTGTGAGCACATGAATCGCATTTTCTGTACCCTTTTGAAGATGATTCGAGAACATGTCGGTGTTGAAAACGCTTCATGGCTTTGTCGAGTCACTTTCTTCGCGCTTCCGATCATCCAGCATGTTACTTGTGACCCTGTGAAGGACTACATGCTTCCAATCGCTGAACGATTGAGAAAGATGGCCGAAAAAGCCTACAAAGAAGAAGAACGCATGCGCACTCATCCCGACGATGCCGACGAAGGCACTGTAGCCGAAGATAACGCGCGACTCGTCCGTGACGTTTATGCTTTCTTCCCGATTCTGATGAAATACTGTGATCTGACCCGTGCGAAATGGTTGAAAGCGCCAACCTGGGAATCTGATGGAATCTACGAAAATATCGCTGTCATCTTCCGAATCTGGAGCATGAGCCAACATTTCAAGCGTGAAGAACTCAATTACATGGCCCAATTCGAGGAAGATCTCGGCGGCATGGTCGCTGGCGGCGATATGAAGACAGGCAAAGCTGCCATCGCGGAGCGGAAGAAGAAACGCCGCGAAGGACAGGTCAAAAAAGACAAACACGCGAACAGCATCGTCATCGCTTGTCTGAAGCGTCTCCTGCCCGTCGGTTTGAACGTGTTCGGCGGTCGTGAACTCGACATCGTCCAACAATGCAAAGAAAAGTTCCTCGCCAAAGAAAACGAAGAAAAGATCCGCGAATTCATCCGGGATCTTCTCGAAATTCCCGTCCAAACAGATCCCACTGATAAGAATGCCTGGCAACTGAATCTGTACACAAAAATCGGTAAAAGCCAAATGCGTGGCAAGGACGAAATGACCCGTGAAGGTGTGGTTGAAAAGATTGCCAACATGGCCCAAGTCGTTGCTATCCTTCACATGGTGAGTTTACTGTAGTCGGATGACTGTAGCCCCGCCCACTTTTGCGTATCTAAAATTCAAAATTTTCCCCAAAAGCCAAGTAGCACCTTGAGAAAATGCCTGTGGCGTCCGTCCGTTTTGTGTCCCGTGTCACTTTGTTAGCCATCGTGCAATGCTCTCAGGGCATTTCACAACTCCTACCTACTGTAATTGTGTACGTGTACTTCGTTCTTTGTAGATGACGCGGTTGCGTGAGTTGCGTAAGCGCCGGATGCTTGCCCGCAAAGTAAGTGTGAGTCCATTCCGTCCCATTTGTTTCCATTCTCTGACATTTCTGATTAACCTTTTCAATGAACACTAACAGTAATTGTGCCCATTATTCTACAGTATATACCCATCACCCAAGTAGAGATCGCTTTTCTGTCGCCTATCCTGAAAAACATTGCAATCGATATTTGGTCGTTGGACATTTCCGTCGACTTTTTCAGGCCGAACATGCCATTGTGGATCCGGCAGCAGCCTGGAAGAAGATGCTCAGCAATCAACGGAAGCGCGCTGTTGTTGCGTGTTTCCGGATGGTCCCAATTTACGGTATTCCCAGGTACTGTATAATCACCATATATGAATGTTGTGTGTTGTGTTTGGAACTTCTTTGGTGTTGGTTGCGTCTTTAAAGGCATTTAGGTCGGAACAAACTGACCAATAGTCAAAACTTTGAAACCACTTTCTGTTTTTCTTAAGTTTCTATTGTTTAAAATACTACCCAAAAACCGCCAACACCCATACTTGTTTTGTGTGTTTGTCCTACCTCTCCTTCTAACAGTGTGAATCGTGTTTGTACTACTAAAAACCGGCGTTTTCTCAAACTTCTTGCGCTTTGCTCACCGTAGCGCCCTATCCTCACCCTTAAATCCTAAACCCCCCTTAGAAACTGTTAACTTTATAAATTCCTAATTTGTGCAGGCGACGAGCCGAATGGAAAAGGAAGACAAATGGAAGAAGGTCCTAACCCTCCAACGCAAACGCATGGCCATCTCGCTGATTACGGCGAGCCATCTCTACAAAGTCGACAAGTAGGCTATAGCTTTCCATGCTAACTTTCCAAACATGACTAAACTTGCTTATCAATTACATACTAATCTTGTTGTGGCGTGGCCAATCTTACAGTATGCCATTAACTTTGTGGATTTCAGACATCGCGGAATCAACTTTTTCCTGCCCGCGTTTTCGAGATTATGGCTTGATGAGGAAGATGTTGGTAAAGACCGACTTGTCGCTGATATTTGTGTAAGTTCGGGTCACAGTTTGAAAATTTTATCCAATCCTAGAACATCCACATGGCTAAGTATGTTAATTGCGATCGTTTTTGAGTATCTACTGAGCGACAGTCGTGTAGCCGGTCGTTTCGCCGACGGTCGTGGCCTCGGTGACGCCCATAGTCTGGTCCATGAAGGTCGTGCAGTCTTCGGTGGCTTGCGTCTCTGAAAAGAAACTTCTTTAGTACTGTAGATGAACTCAAACCAACCCCATGGCTTCTTCGGCATCTTCTTGCCCATGAGCTTCATCTTGCGACGCGCAATGAACATGATAATGACTTGGGCAATCAGGAGCAGCGTCAAAATGACATCAATGATGATAGCGACGATAAAGACAGCCAACAAGGCACGACCACCAGGCGGACAGGCATGCGTTTGGAAGGTGAAACGACGCTTCTCCTGTTCTTCATCGTAGTCATCGTCGTTGTACTCCTTGGTGTGCTTGTCAACTTCGGCAAATTCGTCTTCACCGGGGCATACTTTTTCCTTGACGTTGAACAAGTCATTGAGTTGCGTCACCAGAGGGGCATCATTGCGTTCGGCATAGGGCGAGAAGTACGGCAGAAAAGCAATGTAGGTAGTGCGCTTCTCGTAGCACTTGTATTCGTTAAACTTGTCAACGAGGAAGTTATCGCCATCGGTGAAGAAGCGAAGACGGTTGTACACCATGAGGGTCGTAAGGTCGTTCCGGAATTGAGCAATGCGCTCGGTGGCGTAATCGTAGAAGCATTGTATGTTTCTGTCCTGAAAGTTAAGTAGTTTACACCGTTAGGATTACGGTAACAACTTACAAAGCATCCAGCAAGATTCTGAGCCTCATCGGCGATATTGGTCGCTTGCAATTGACCGTTCATTGGCAATTCATGTAGAATAACGAGCTTATAATTGTAGCTAACATACAAAGTGTATTCATATTTGTCCTGAGGCTTCTTCTTGCTGACGAGAAAGATTCGATTCATATCCAAGCCAGATTCCAAGTCATTGGATCCTAAGAACGGCACAAACGACCAACCCCGAGCATTGTAGCCCGTATTCGTCGTGGATATGATTTTACTGTTTTCAAAGATGAAAAATCCACACTCATATGCGCCCCCACTGCCCTGCTTACAACGAACAACAAGCACGTGGAGGTCGTGCAACATGAACAGCCGATACTTGGTGTTCTTGTAGCCCTCGAGCAGGACCTGATGCTTTCTCGTGTTCTCCATGTAGACGAGCGCAACACGCTCACCCTCACGCTTCAGTCCATAGAATCGAAGATCGTTACTGAGCTCCTGGGTGCTGCACCCACCAGTTGGGATTATCGCGGATTCGGCTGAAAGGGTCCTGATAACGGGGGAGCGGAAGGACGTGGGGACGGATGCAACTTACCGTAGTGGTATAAAATGCCGAGAAGAACTATGGCGAACAGGCCGCCGAGTGGCCGACGTCCTAGCGGGCGGGCCATCACTCGGGAGTGGGGAGTCGATGGACGTGGAATGGCACCACAGATCGATTTGGGTGGAATCGAGGGATATGTTAATTAGCGGTGCAGTGTAGGGAATCTCTTACTTGAAGTTTAATTCTCAAATGGAAATTTGTTGAAAAGGCGGTCCTAAAAAGTTATCGATTCCTTGGAAATCAATCTACCGATTGTTTGAAAATCAATAATCGACTTCTAGCAAATCAATACATCAATTTTAAGAGGTTCAACTTATCGATTTCTTAAAAAAATTAGTTTATTGATTTTTAAAAAATCAATAAACCTTATCAATTTTTCAAAAAATCAATAAAACTGATCGATTTTTTCAACTTTCAGGACGAAACCGACGATACCGATACCAACTCCCTCAAAATTGTTGAAGACGAAAGTGGTGTCCTCAAAATTGAAGACAGCGTCGACGCCGCTTCAATGAAGCCGGACCCTCTCAAACAATTGATCCAATGTTTCCAACGTGCGGCAACCAGCGAAGAATCTCAAGCCATGTCGATCGCCGATGACAAACTCTACGTCGATTATGCCGATGTCATGGCTAAGAGTGTCCACATCGAGGATGATGATGACGATGGTGGCGGTGATGAGGGCGATATCGATCAAGCCGAAAAGGAGGAAGCTACTCAGGCTCTCCGTGCTGAACAGGCTATTCTCGCTGATCGTGGCGCGGCTATCATGTGCTTGATGTATTTGAGTTCATCGAATGGTGAGCCTAGTGATATGGTGGCACAAACGCTTCAGCTGGGTATTCATCTATTGAGCGGTGGTAACAAGGACATTCAAAAGATGCTTATTGATTACTTGCAACTCAAAAAGGATGTTCGGTTCTTCACTTCATTGGCTGGGCTGATGAACAAGTGCAGTGTGTTGAATCTGGAAATGTTCGAAAGGCAGATCAAAGCTGAAGGCCTCGGAATGGGCGCGGAATTGGCCGCTGGAAACCATCAAAATCTGAATGATGCCGATTTCACGTGTTCACTGTTCCGATTCTTGCAACTCACATGTGAAGGGCACAATCTCGACTTCCAGAACTACCTCCGAACACAGCCAGGCCACACGACCAGCGTGAATCTCATTAACTCCACCGTCGACTACTTACTTCGTCTCCAAGAATCCGTGATGGACTTCTACTGGCACTATTCTTCCAAAGAAGTCATCGATGAAGGCGGAAAAGAATACTTCCTTCGTGCCATTCAAGTTTGTAGCCAAGTCTTCAACACATTGACCGAATCCATCCAAGGCCCATGTGTTGGAAATCAGATGACACTCGCCAATTCGCGTCTCTGGGATGCCATCAATGGTTTCTTCTTCCTTTTCGCGCACATGATGGAAAAGCTGTACAAAAATTCCACCCAATTGGAGCTTCTTCGTGAATTTTTGAACCTTCAAAAAGACATGATCGTTCTCATGTTGTCCATGCTCGAAGGCAATGTCCTCAACGGCCCCATCGGTAAACAGATGGTCGATGCTCTCGTCGAATCGCAGCAATGCGTCGAGATGATTCTCAAATTCTCGGACATGTTCTTGAAATTGAAGGATTTGACGACGTCTCAGGCCTTCCAGGACTTCGACACAAACAAGGATGGCTGGATTTCGCCGAAGGAATTCCAACGTGCCATGGAAGCGCAGAAGATGTACTCCGTCGAGGAGATTACTTATCTCATGATGTGCACTGACGTTAATAACGACGGAAAAGTCGATTACATGGAATTCACTGAGCGATTCCACAACCCTGCAAGAGATATCGGTTTCAATTTGGCCGTTTTGCTGACGAATCTGAAGGAACACATCACCAATGACCCCAGATTGGAGAAAATCATCGAAAAGGCTAGTTCATTGTTGGAATATTTCGATCCATTCCTTGGCCGAATCGAAATTATGGGCTCATCCAAGCGTGTGGAGAAGATCTATTTCGAGATTCAAGAATCATGGCTCGAACAATGGTCAAAGCAGCAAATCAGGGACTCTAAAAACGCGTTCTTGTTCAATGTGCTGCAAGATGACGGTGGCGATCAAGGCAAATTGGAGGCGTTCATCAACTTCTGTGAGGATACTATCTTTGAAATGCAGCACGCAGCTGAAATCAGTGCCGGTGAAGGGTCTGATGTGAAGATGGAAAGAGCGATTAAGCAGCGTGATTACTTCTTGCAACAGACATCGGCTGGGGAACAGCTCAGCAAGACTTTCCTGGCTTCTTATGATTACGGTTTATCGGCGGCGAATGCGCTGAGACCGGAGAATCTTCAGAAGACCGTGAAATACGCGGCTAATCAGTTCAAAACGTTGACGTGGATGCAATTATTGATCCAATTATTCAAGATTCTGATCGTTCTGGGAAAGAATGTCTTCCTAGCAATTTGGTTCGTCATTCAAACCGTGTTCCGATTTGGATTCTATCTAATGACACCGGAAGAAGATCATGACACATCCAAACAACAGCCAGCGCTACCATCGCCAAGGGAGGACAGATTCAGTTCCAATCGTGAGCAGCTTTACGAGCAAATGAACGCCCACAAAGCAAGAGATATCGATGTCTTCGGTGTCCATGTTCATGCTCAAGATGTGCCTGACATCCCGGAGGATCCTATTCCATCCGACCCGAAACCGACCTCCAATGGCACCCTCCCAAGTGAACCCAAACCTTCAACGGTCCCACCACCGCCAGAAGATGACGGCTTCCTGAAACCGCCCGGACCAGTCCCATCTGCTCCTGGGTCGGCTTCCCCGAAATCGCCAAGCGTCTACGATGCCCAAAGTATCGGATCCCAACAATTTGTCGCTGTCCCAATCGAATCCGAAGTCGATCCCAACGCGTATTACGAGCCGAAGATCGCGGAAATGAGCTCAGCGAGAGCAAAGGGCAGCATTATGAACGTTTTGGCAAGAAATTACAAAACTTTCGAAAAAACTACCTTGTATTTGGCCTTCTTCATCAACGTTATCCTTCTCTTCCATCGCGTTAACATCCAAGAACCCGAAGACGGCGAAAACGTCGGCAACGGCGAGGACGATGATAACGATGGTGAAGCCGTTGAGGCTGTTTACATCAGCGGCATTGAAATATCTTACTTTGATTACACGATTACCGGATGGATGCTGGCACAGACGCTTTATTGGATCTCAGTCTTCCATGCGATTGCTTCCTTCGCTCTTTTGATGTCTTTCTATCAGCTGAAAATCCCGCTTATCACCTTCAAACGTGAAAAGGAAGTTGCCCGAAGGCTCATGTTCGCCGGCTGTTGGATCACTGAAGACGAAAATGAAGAACGTGGCGTCTTGGACACTTTCATGTGGTATTTGGATCGAATCGTCATCTCGTCAAAATCCTTCCCGATGAAATACTGGGACAAATTCGTTCGTCGTAAGACCAAGCATAAGTACCGTGACCAAGTCGATGAGGAAACACTGAATGCGCTTCTCGGAGCCGAAAGAGCTCCAGGTGATACGAGTTTCGATTATCGATACACTTGCTGGCTGTGGTTGGGTGTGATTCTGACTAATGGACAATTCCTGTATCGAGTTTTCTATCTAATGTGCTCAGCCTGCGGCGTTTTCATCTCGCCATTCTTCTACGCCTTCCATCTTATCGATGTCGTGCTGTCATTCCCTATGTTAAAGGCTATCCTGCAATCCGTCACACATAACTTGCAACAACTTATTTTGACAGTCATGATGACATTGGTGGTCGTGTACCTGTACACAGTATTGGCTTTCAACTTCTTCCGCAAGTTCTACGTCCAAGAAGGTGAAGACGGTGAAGAGCCCGATCGCAAGTGTCATAACATGCTTACTGTAAGTTTTACCGTCCACCTAAACCTCTAAAAACCTATTTTCAGTGCTTCATCTACCACTTCTACGCCGGTGTCCGAGCTGGTGGTGGTATCGGTGACGAAATCGAATCCCCCTATGGCGATGAACTCGAGTATCCGCGTATGCTCTACGATATCAGTTTCTTCTTCTTCGTCATTGTCATCTTGGTATCTATCATGCAAGGTCTTATCATTGACGCCTTCGGTGAACTTCGTGACCAACAAGAAAGTGCCACAGAAAAACTCGAGTCATCGTGTTTCATCTGTGACATTGGCAAGGAAACTTTCGATCGGATGCCCCGAGGCTTCGAGATCCACACCACCAAGGAACACAACTTTGCCAACTATTTGTTCTTTTTGCAACATCTTGTCAACAAGGATGATACAGAATACACCGGTCAAGAATCCTACATTAGAGTAAGTTAACTGCAATTTTCACAATTTGGCATAATGTATAATGTAATGTTGAAATATTCCAGGAAAAATACGACAATCGTGACTGGGAATTCTTCCCTGTCGGTGAATGCTTCGTCAAACAATACGAAGACCAACTGCTTCAATCCTAGATACTGTAGTTCTTTAATCCGTTTAGTTATTTTTTGCCTTGGATTTATCCGTCCTTTTTCAACAAATCAACTTTTACCGCTATTTAATGACAAATGTGCCTTAACCTAGTCAGTGCGCGATTCGTTCGACTAATCTTACCGTAATCCAATGGAATGCCATCCTCTCTCCCTTGTGGCTTTTATTGAGCTTACAAAATGTTAGTTTTGAGCGAACCCTGCAAATATCCTATCTAAAAATGCTCAATGTAG
>KB455132.1:0-16364 GCA_000341325.1 Panagrellus redivivus
AGACGGAGGTGTAGACGCAGGTTTCGAGATGGGCTTCGAACAAAATGGAATTAATCACTGTCGTCGAATGCGCGACTGTCGTGGCTTTTTGGGGGCTACTGACTCACGACTATACTCAATTGGAATCAATCGTTAGATGGGGGACCAATTGGCATAGTTGCATAACCGGAAGCGGTCGAAAGCCATCTGCGGCCAGGTATCATGTCTTTGAACGTCGGATGACACCTATTCAATGGCATTATCCGCTTTGATTGACCGCAGTTCAATTGTTTCCGAATTACGGGGGCACACGTCGGTCTCTGCGGGACGGCCGTGGCCGAACTTGACCACTTGCTGCGATCACATTTCCGGAAATGCAGCTTTGGCGCAAACTTGGGACATCAGAAGCTAGTCGGAGTTTTATGATTCTCGTTGAAGCTTCCGTTCTCTGCGCTATCTGATAATCGAAAACATGTTGGTTCTCGTTGACCTTCACAAACAAGGCAATTGTGCCGCGCCATATGTGTCGAATGCAAATATCCGCCGACTTTAAGCGTGACGCAACACAGTTGTTTGACTTTGTTACAAAAGCAAAGCTTCTCGCGGGATTACAGTCCCCCGTTTAAGCCTAAACTGCGCATTTCCGACGATTAGCCACATCAAAGTGCGACTTCTGTCTGTACCGAGTCACATGAGCAATACGGTATTGCAAACGATCTGAAAGGTACTCGCCAGTCTTGAAACCTGTTTTACTTTTACTCAAAACATGTAAGATGTTTTCTTCTTTAATTGCGATATTCAGTCGTCTAAACACAGTACGTCCTCATCAAATGCCGTCGTTGAACATGTCAATTGGATCGGCACCTTTGGATTCGGCCGTCATGCCCGATCGGCGACGACAAGTGACTTTGACGCGCGGCCGTAACGCATCCGAAAAAGCTTGAAAGGGACCAGATAACTTGAGCTAAATCTCCTTGTTACAGGTTTAAGTGTTGTAGTCTGACATCAATGCTTGAAACGAAAACATCTTTACACATATGAAAAAACGAAAAACTTAGGCTCTTATTTTCTTCGAAAGCTGAACTTCGGGTACCACAACGCAAAACATTCGGTTATTTTACGTTTTTTTTCTAATAGGTGAAATTCAACTTGTCAAAAATCAATGTAATAATATTTGTTGATGTTTATTACTCGCATTTCATAAATTTCATCAGCCGGCACAATTTTTGTCGTTTTCTTAATTCTCTTTACAAGATCCGGATCGTGTGGATCCTGGTAGGTTGCAAATGATTCAGGTATTCTTAATGGCACCATTCGATGTCGTAGAATCAACCACATCACCAACGTGAAACCCATGAGGATAAGTTCGACATTCCAGGGCCATCTTGGCCCGTGGTCGGTGTACAAGCTGCTGATAATAATAGGGCCGACAAACTTGGCAGCGCCGCCGGATACTTGAAGCCAGCCTTGTTGAGCTGCCTGCGGTCTGGGGCCAATGATTTTAGAAAATAAAGTGTTCAACGAAATGTTGAAAGTAGAATAACAGATACCAAGAATTAGCACAAATGAACCATAGAAAACCCATACATTGATCGGTGATAAGTCATGGCACCAACTGAAATAGTCGGTGTTGCAACCTGCGAGTTCAGTGCCATTCGCGGCGTAGACGTCTAAACTTTTATATGTAAAAAAAGTAAATTGGTATTTGGCGAACATACCGTTATTGTTAAATACAACAAGTTGACCTCCCGAAAATGGCCAAGGATACGTAGCCATGTAAAAAACAATCAACCCGCCAGCAGCAAAATATAATGTTTGTTTACTGTTTATTTTCTTTCCAATATCAAACTTTATGTAAATGACATGAGTCGTAAGCGTGCAGAACGCCTGCAGCGCTTGCGCAATTGCGACATTACGAACTACTGTAGCCCGATTCCAAGCAAACATGGTCATGGCTAACGGCGTACCAATGCTGAAATTGACTATTACATCAGTTGGCAGTTTTGTGTGTTGCATTGGAAACGTAATTTGCGTGCACGCACACACTTTGCACACTCAACCTGCCCCAGCGCACAGAGCAGTTTTTGCGTGCGTATTGCAAAACTCAACAGCTAATTTTTATAAGTATAAAAACTGACGATTCCAAGTTTGTCATAACAAACATTTGGCAAAACCGCGTAAAATAGCAGACGGAGCTGGCAACCCTGTCATAAGGAGGGAGTTTATCATACTTTTCCTGAAAACCAGCATTTGAAAGTCAAGAATCACAGACAAAAACTGACCATGTCTCTCTGACGGGGAACCCCAATATGCTTTTCAATAAAATATTTTTTGACCAAAATCATTGCAAACACAAGCATAACGTTTCCAACCAATGCCGGTGCCGTAAAAGTGTTGATTTTAACATGATTTCCAAGCGAAATTCTAGAAGCACCCAATGGTGTAAAAAGTAGTTGAAATGCTGGACCCATGGACAACCCAATTGAAACTCCACCCGTAACGTATGCAATTGCCTTTGAACGGTCTCCACTGGTTGATGCAGCGCAGGCGTATGCTTTCAGAAGGCTAACGTTAGCAGATCCAAAACCACTAATCGCCCTTGCAATCAATAAAACCCATTTCTTTGTGAATGGAAACGGTAAAATGGGCGCAAAAAAGTAAATAAAATTTCCGACAATCATCAAAGTCAAGCTGACATAAAGTGGCGGCACACTGCTCTGAATCTTGTTGCTCCAAGTTCCAATGATGGGAGATGCGAACATTTGAGCGAGGTTGTAGATAGCAATTATAAGTCCGCAAAAGTTTTCTGTTGCTGTGGGGTCGATCTAAAAAAACATACATTTAGATCATCCATTTTCAATGTGGTGCAATTACAGTCTGCAAATACGGCCACATCGACGCAAAATACAGTGAATACTGTACCGATCCGATGAAACAAACACATGTTGCAACATAGATCGACGTCCAATCGGTTTTAGACTTCCTGAAGGTTAGGGAAATTGCCGAAGACGTCATATATGAATATGATGACATTAAAGATGTAATTGTAGCAACTGAAATTGTCTCATTTGACGTCTTGTTGAGATTCCCATCTGGCTTAACTACCAGTGTCATTGCAGTCGTTTGACTGACAAAAAACCCTTCCTAGGATGGTCTTTTTATAATGCCTTTGTCGGCTACCGTCAATGATTATCATGAAGACACAAACACCATTATCGTCGTCCAAGGACCAAACCAATTAATGTCCAAACATCGATTTTATTGCTGTAAATAATCGACTCGCCGGCCTCCAAACGAGGATGTTTCAGGAGAGGCCACGGGCGTAAAGCCACGTATTTGATGGGAAGGACCTCATAAATTGTTATGGACGATTCTTTTGTCTGTCAACGTGCAGCTCGTTGAGAGTATGAATCAACGCCCGTCAATTCTATAAGTTTTTCCACAATCCACAAGCATGGAATTAAAGTTTATAGCACAAGCACGTTGTCAATAATATTTTAGTAGTGATCAGATGCATCATGCACGATATCAACGTTTCCTGGGGGCTATCAAGGCAAAGGACACAAATTGCTATTGTTAAATATAATTTTATTTCATAAGTTCTTTACAAAAGCAATACGCCGCATATAAGTTGTTAAAGTTTACGCAGTACGCTGTTTTGGCGTAAGAATCCAGGCGCGGTATACGGTTAGTTAGTATGCTCAATTCGGAGGTGGTGCGATTCTGACTGATGAAACCGTAGAACTGACCTAGTCCTGGTTCAACTCTATACGTCACTTTGTAAACTGACATATCGCCTCCAACGACAAAACTTTCCACAATTACCGAGGTATTGCTAAGTGTCAATGGCGTACAGGAACTATTTAAGGTTGTATCCTCATTAATGACTTTGTTCATATTTTCCACCATTAAGGTTGCGGCTTCCCGCCCTGGAACAGCATCGTTGGGCAAATTTTCTGTCGGATAATCACACATGCAGTAATTTTTAAGCGATCGCAACTACGTGGCTGCGGTAGGGGTTTTAAAATAGAAGTTCCATGAAGAAGTGGTACACTGCTGTTTGGGGGTCGAAACGAGGCAACGATATCAGAAAATGTTGCATACACATCGTAATGGCTAATAAGTTGACACGAATTTTTTCGGATTACGGAATTGAGTTTACTATCGGCGCGAAGTGAACTAGGTACTGACATTAGAAACATCGGATTATTGTCTTCACGTATACCTGCCTTCGTTTGTCGTGCCAACCCAAAACGTGAACCATGATCACTCATAACAAATATGTACGAGTTTGTTAACTAAAAAGTTATCGAAAATAATAAATATTTGACAAAACTTAATATTTACCTTTTCATTATTTTTCTTGAAGAAGTCATAAAAATAATCATCAGCATGAAACAGTCCACTCGTTTCATCATGTGCTACATTTGTGATCCAAGTTATTGTAAATTTAGGCACATCCGGAAACTTGTCTAGTAAATCTTGTAAGTATTCCATCTGTGGTACAAAACTGTCACGGCACAACCTGTCATAAACACTGCTTTTCAAACTTTCAGTAAAATAGTTTCTGTTAACGGCGCGTAATGTGTACGGACTAAAATTTTACCTTTAAAGTTACCAAAATTTGCTTAATCATACCGCATATAATGATCGACAGGCGCACTGTTGAAGCCCCAGCAATCTGGCAAAGTAAACATTGCATCAGGATAATCTTCACTCATTAAAGTTGTGTACGACGCCTCTTTGTATTGAAATGCAATAAATTGGTCATTGTTAAGGTTACACGCAGATTTATTGACATAGTCGGAACGGAAGCCATCTGATAGCGGCGACTTATTTGTGCCGTTTAAAATTTTACCTGAAACTGGCCGAGTTTATTAAAAACTGCAACATGACAACAAAAATTGTTATGTTACTGTGAACAGTAAGGTGATTAATTTGTAGCCCTACCGAGAAAAAATGCATAACCATTTGGCGCACTGTTAAGACTGACTTTGTTTAAATGCGGAAACGAAACCGCATCGAAATGTTGACGTAAGTAATAACGTGTCTTTGGCATTGCCCGAATAAAATGAGAATTCGATACAGAATCAAATACAAAAATGTGAACGTCCGGTCGATCAGGCATTGATGTATTAGTCAAATTTTCAGGTGTTCTGAAAGTCAATTATATTACAGTCTACTTTTACAGTGAAAAAACGTACTTCTTTCTGAATGTTTGGGCATGTAAAAACTCATAAATCATATTATCTTTGTATGTCACTTCATCCAGTGCACCTTCGTATTTATCCGTATCAAAATTCTCGCGACAAGTAGTTTCAATTATGTCGCACTCCGGCACACTACCATTATTTAGTTTTTTCCAACCCCCTCGTGTCAATAAGTAATCATCCTTAGGGAATAAACACTGCCACCAACATTGAAAGTTATCCCGTTGATCAACAACGTACAGTTTTCCGTTGTGAAGTTTTGTGGCCATTTCTAAAGTTTTAATGCAGTTTTTCCATGGGTTATAGCTATAGTTTAATAGTTTATCAATTTCATGTTCCCACGGGTCGACTTTTTTGAGAACACAAATGCCAAACAGCAAACCATTTGATGATTGATTAACAATTGGTGCAAAAAAAGACAGAACTTGAGTGTAGTCTGAAAAAGCAAGGATGCATACATTAAACCCAAAAATGGTTTTACCTGGTTTAATAAAACTAAATGCTTTACTAACATAACTGGCACTATCAAAACCCCAACATATGAATATTATTACAACAAATGGCACTATGATCGGCATAATGCTTCGCATCGACATTTTTCTGAAAGTGGAACAGTGTATCAGTTTAAAAAATTTTGTTTTACCTTTTTTGACAGTTTTGGATTTTCATCAATTACTCAACAAAGATGCTGAATTGAGGCCGAGGTACCGACCTTTTCACGCAAACAGAAAGAGGTGGGACGCTTTCATTAGAAGTGATGTTACATTTTTTATCTGATAACATACATGTCTCTAGGATCCTGCACACTTTCTTGAAAAACAATATCTTTACTTTTTTTCTTGCAATAGTAACCAGATTTTTTGCTTTATTGCTTCCTTCTATTGAATCCTAATTATCTTATAAGAAAAGTAGATCAATCCTGTCAAGATAAAAGTTTAACCGTTTTAACTTTTTTCGGTTTATGATTTATTCTAGAGAATGTTTAAAATATGTGGAGTAATAGATATTAGCAAAATCATGTGTTAAAATTGTCCGAGGGCACAAACAGAGGAGTGTACAATAACGAAATTTTTGGAACGTTCAGATTTGAGTCTGACCCGGACCACACACCGCGGACAAAAGTTCAAATCCGTGCATCAACAATGGCACTTTTGTTGTTTATTTTCTGTCTTTGAGTAGCATCAGTCAGCGACGAAACCAACTTTTGATAACAAAAAAGCTAGCACCTGGCGAGTCACACCTTTAATCAATAATTGATCAAAATTTAGCTGCCACCGGCCGAATTACACTCTTGCACAGAGAGTAGAAGTTCACATTGCAAAACACCAATGTCTTAATTTTCTGAAAAGACTGCGATAATCTTACTTTTTGTTTACTTAGATAGTTAAACATTTGAGTTCAGCAAGTAAACAGTGTTTTGTTCCGTTTGTGGCATACTTACGTTTCGACTTATCAGTAATGTTATGAAATTCTGTTTTAACAGAAATAAAAAATAGTAAGTGCACGAAGAATCAGCTAAAAAGATTCACAATCTCGAAGTAGTTCTTAACTCATTGTCTCGAGATTGCGCTGGAAGATCTTTTAGGCAGATTAAAAATGTTAAAAGTCTTTATAAAACATTTGCTTACAGAGATCAGGTAAAAAAGAGGTCAGTTTTTTTGTCAACAAAAAAGTTAGATGTGAAGATAGTCGACAAATATATGGCGGCCGCCCGCCCTCAAAAAAGCAGTGAAAACGGGAAGTGCACTAAACTGTTTGAAAGCAAATGTTTGTTACGTTCAATTATGTATCTACGACATGGTAGTCTCAAATACAAGTTTCGATTATTTATCATCTGTGCAGTCACTGTTATCATTTTTTACTAGTTAGTCATACTTCTACGATTGATTTGATACAAGTCAAAAATTATAATTTTCAGCCGTTCAAGGAATCACGAAAGTTATGTTGAAAATGTTTTTAACCTTCCGAGTCATCGGTTCATTGTGCAGGCATCCGTTGTTCGGCGCCCACGACATGTAGCGATATTGTCTGCTTCTTTATCTAAAAGGTATCTATTTTCGTTTCTCTTTCATGTTACGTGTCCACTGCACATAAAGCCCTATATTACGTGTAGAAAGAGACCACCCGCAGGAAGCGGGCTGGAGGAAGCCTTCGACGAAGCGAAGGCGGCGTCGGAGCGCAGCGAAAACCGCCTGCGGCGGCCGAGCGCAGCGAGGCCGCTGGCAAAGGTCGTAGCGAAAACGGTATGGGATACTACTGGGTTGACAGGTTTCAGCGTGCGCAAACATGTTGGTATGATGGTTGGGTTGCTTTGATTCGTAGGAGGTTGATGTCTTCCGCGTTGACACTTTCTGCTGACAACGGGGTTTGGTCAAGCTGCTTCTCCAGTGGTTTCACCTATCAAAGTTGGTTGTTGAAAGCTGCTTTAGGAGCTTATGATCAAATGAAGTGGAATGGTTTGAAATAAGGTGGGTTTTGAACGGTGGCTGCTTGGAGCGCGCTGATGTGTTTGTATCTATGGGGATTCAGGCGTGCTGATCATGCTGGGGTTTGATTTGCACTTGGTTTTTGGGGATTCGGAGGGTGTTGGAAGCGGGTAACCATGAGATTGGTGCTTAATTAATAAGTTGGCATGCTTCGAAAACCACAGTTTTGCAACGCCATGGGTGGGGAATGCGATGTTGTTTGGTTTGTATCGGTTTTGGTGAGCTCGGTCGAACTTGATAGTTGAAAAGTATTGGTGCTCTTTTTGGGGTTTTGATTTGAATGAAAATAGGAAGTGACTGTGTATCGTTAGCTTTGGAAGATGCCGTTGAGATAGTTTGTGATGGTCTCGAGGTGGTCGTGGAAAGTTTGTGATCGAAGAGGTCATAAGTATCACGTGATTAGGTTTTTAGGGGTGTTCGATTAACCATTAACCGAAAGAAAGCATATTTAATTTTAGAAGATTTTACGACGTTTGGGTGATTAGCATTTGGATTTGGAGGTGGGATTCGTGTCGATATGCTCAAGTAGTTAGCAAAAAGCGTGGTTTTTATGATTAAAATTAAATCACAATGTAAGCGTTCCAAATATAGTCGAAAATAGTATGGCCCTGTCAGTTCGGTATAACAAACATCTTCGATTAAGTGTCATAGTTATTATGTTGCTCACAAACTAAACAGGGGGTTTTCGAAGTTGAAGTAAGTGTGAAGTGATAGAGTTGAAAGGTTTTTTACCAGTTTAAGGTGCATGTTGATAGGAACAGTGGTTGACATTAGGATTATAAGTTAGTAATTCAAATAGCAATCAGTCGTAAAAAAAATTTGCTGTTATTTTATGCAGTTTTGGCGCAGCGTTTGATTGTGATTGTTGTAGAATTAGATGTCATTGTAGAATAGTTTTTTTTTTCACAGATAGATTGTTTGTACGACGTGGATTTGGAAAAAAGAATCAAAAACGTGAATTTTAGGTTTAAGGTGGGATAGCCATTTTGATTTAATTTTAACCGATAAAGTTCTCGACGATCCTAACGGTTTTTGCATATTGCTTTGGTCGTTAGAGCTGTTTTTGGATGCGCGATTTGAAATTGCCGTGGCATGGGTACGATAAGTCGTAGCATAGCATTGAGTTTGGTTTGGTTGTGAAGCTCGGAAATAGAATGGGGGACCCCCGAAGGGGGGCCCATCGCAGCTTGTCTAGTCACTATTCCAAGAAAAAAAGGTAGAGATTATGTGTTTCAAGAAAGTGCGCAAGATCCTAAATGGGTTACAAGTATTTTATCAGGTAAATCTTAAAACGTTGTAACTTTTTTCTTGCTCAAAGATGGACCAAAAATGTGTTTGTCAAACCGCAAACGTATGGTCGACGAAAGTGCTTATTTTATGATGGCAATGACTACTTTTAATGTGCGACGTCGAAGCTTTATTATCTGCCTAAAGGCGTGGGTTATCTGACCGAAGATGAAAACTAAATGAAGCAGTTATGCAATTCCAATTCTTCTATTTATTTTTGGTGCATCTTACAAATATATGAAAGAAGGAACTCCTTTTCATTGACCAGTCTGGATAGAACAAGATTCTTCCGTTTATCAGAAAAGCCTCGCCTCAGGCGATGTCTGAACTGCATATAAAACTTTGTTCTGAGTGGCCTCACCCTAAAAAACTGCGTATAATTTTCGATTCTACTTATGTCACACGCGTCGTGCCGTCTGTTTTTTCTTGCAATGGTAGGTCCAAGTCGTTCAATGTGCCTATTACTGGAATTCATGGTAATGATATGACTTGGGGTCGGTATATGTACGGATAATTAGGCATTGTGTGTAGTTATTTTTACTTTTTTTGTGGAATACTGAGAAAAGGTGACAAACATGTCGGTTTTGCTGGAATTTTAGCATGATTTACGTAGAAAATTGCTCGATGCCATAAAGACTAAAGTTTTAGCCAAGATTACGGTAATTTAAACCTAAATTGGTAAACTTTGATCAATGAACGCACGAACAACGGCATAGAAAGTCCTATAAAAGTAGTATGATCACATCCCATGATGCCAAAACACTTTTTCCGGATGTCAGACCATAGATACCATTAAACTTGCCATTTAAACCAAAGCTAATCTCCAAAAAAACTTTACGAAAAGCAACTTTTAATGCGATTATCCGCACTATCCACGCCACGTCCGACATTTTTCGTCTACTTTTGCCCCTTGCATCATGCCAGCCGCAATTTGACACACAATCCCGCCGTCACCTCGGGGCCTAATCACTCAATGCGGTCCATCAGTCAAGTTTTTCGACTCCATGCCGTTCGCACACATGTTTTGACGTCATTGCATTCTTAAATCTTTGCAAAATACTTCCCGACCGACCGCCTGCGAAAAACATTTCCTTGTCGCTTCCTGAAGTTGTTAAATGGTATCCGTTTTATTTTCGAATGTCTTTGCTTTTGATTTTCTTTATTTGACCTTTCAACGCATCTTAAATAACATGAATGTACATAATTATGGTAATTATTTTAATTACCCCAACACATGGTCTTTTTTAAAACAACTGAAGCTGTTTCATTATGCCAAGGGCAGTTAATGCAACAATAACGAAAATTTCCCCGTAATTGCGTCCATTGTTATGGCATTTTTGCCATTCTATTGTCTATGGGTTTCCATTCCACAAACTAAATGATATTTTTTTCATAAGCGTTTTTTGTCCATTTTTTCATGCCTTTCCTAATGCAATTTGGATAGAAGTAAAGTGTTAGTTGTTCCATACGTGCAAAAGACGCTGTAAATGTGATAACACATCTTCAGGGAATACGAGGCACAGCCTTCCGGGCTTCCTTGAAGTGTTGCTGAAAATCCGTGAAAGCCTCCTCTGAAAATTGAAAAAAAAAGATGAAAGTCAACACTTTTGGACTTTAATTTATGCAATTTACGGTCGTATCGGTCCCTTGTCTGTGAGAATCTCTCTGTTTTCCGGATTTTTGTGCGCTCCGGCATCCAGCTTTTAGCTTTCAGCCTTGAGGGCAGAAAAGCGGTTTATGTTTATCTGCGGGACGTTTATGTGTTGACAGCCAAACGTCTACTATTAGCTCACTTCAGTTTAACCCGACCTTTTCACAAACAGATAAAACTGGAATTGGCGTTTTTCATAGTTTGAAATTCTCAAGCAGTCTGGCAAACGCACTTTTTTCATGGTGTCATCATCAAACATCAGCGTTACGGAACTGATTCTTTGTTTTAAGCTGTCTGAAATTGGTCAATTGTAGCCGTCACATAGTCTGACTCACGATTTAAGCATTTTAAAAAGTTTTGTATATATAGTCATCGTCAAGTGAACACGTGTGACGTATTTCAAAAACAAAAGTTTACTTACAAAGAAAAGTATCCATTCATTGACAGTAAACTCTCGTCAGAGTCATCCTAACAAATTGCATGCACAATGAAGACGGAAATGGGCGGTTGTCGAATGTAATAAAAGATTATTAGGGCACATATATGATAGATGGATCTCTTTGCTTGAGTAATTTAGATGGAATTTGGCACTTGCCCGTGTGTTTTGGTGCTGTTGCACACTTTCGACCCATCTTTCTGATACGGTAGCGTTTCATTACGTTTTATCATTATATTTTCAAAATATAAATGCAATTCAACAGGCTGGCAATCAAAAATTATACCGAACTTTGACGTAGAATAATTCTGTCTTCTATTTTGAGCTTGTTTTGCATCGCCAATTAACCTTTTTATGTCTAGCGGCTTCCAATTTCCAGTATTTTTAAACCACACAATCACCATAGTCACTCATAATGGTACTTTGTAAAACTGAACCCTTTTTTTGTTTTTATCAATTGCAGAATTTTCATTCCGCCTCCACTTCATTATTCGAACTCGTTCTTTCAATTTTATTGTTATTGCTGTTTTTCGGGTCCAATTTGCTTTTGCTTCTCCATAAATGAGCCAAAGTGGATTGCTTACGCATCGGATGTACACTTGACACAGCATTAGTAATGTCAGTCCCGCGTAGCCCTACAATTAAGGATACGGATACAAAATAAAAGCCGACTGGCTATCAAAGGTTACAATTAGGATTTCACAGTAGTTAGGGAAGTTTTACATACTGACTCTTGGGATTTGTCTTTTTGTACTTTGGTTCATCGGAGTACGTTTAGGATAAATTTTATAGTAGTTCGGGTGGTCAGTACATTAGCTATAAGGGTTACAGTATTTTGGAATTTTGGAGCGTTTTACAAGTTTGGAGTGAATAGCTGTCTGATTTCCAGTCAAAATATTTACGTTTTCAGACCATCCAATTCTAAGAAATCAATGAACCCTCAAAAGGTCAAAGCTTTGTGGTTGCGTGACTTATCTTTGACAATGGTAACTACATTTTTGCAACATTTTTTGCGTCTTCATGGTTGTGCCATGGGCGTACTTTCGTGACTATACATTACCGACGAAGTAAGGAATACATACGCCGTCAGCGAGGCCCCAGTGTTGGCGAATAATTTGTCACTTTCGCCACTTCGCCCCCGGGGTTCATGGGCATGAATGTAAGGAACGTGGGTTGTCTCCACTTGGCAATGGGAATGGCATTTGGGGATAGGACCCGCCCATTGAAAATTTGTGTTTGTAAGTACCTAGATCCAAGTTAAGTCACATGGCTGTTTTGGACAATTTTGTCTGCCATCAATCATAACCAATGAATGCGGAAACTGAAATTTATCTACTTTGCAACATTTAGCAACATGTCTGCCTTCATTTTGGCTAATTTATTTATGTTTCTCGACCGAATGGACCACCCCTCAATAGCTACAGTATACTTGGCCCATTTATGCCCGCGCCAAATTGCATGCCGCTTTTTCATCGCCAAAACACCATTTATAAAAGGCAACTTATGTGTGCCAAAACCACTTTATTTACCCCGATCTTTGCTCAAGTAAAATAAAAACCCCTTTTCACGGAGCCAAGGCCAATTCAAAGATCCAGAAGCCATTTACCAAGTCTAACCGGTCATTTTCGACCCCACAAAGCCCGCCCTGTCTCCCCTCCAGCGATAAAACAATTTAAACCTCTACTTTCGTCACCACTGGTCATACAACTTTTACTATCCTATGTATCCACACGTTATCCATGACCCAACCCAATATATACGCGTTTGAAACAAATAACAAAAGAATGGCGCCACCGAGAACGTGTCTTTATCGAAGAACAAACAAAACCTTCTTTTGCCCCAACAAAACTGTGTTTGCATTTCGGATATCGCGTGCCAAGTCTTTTGTAGGTGGAATTTTTTAAGTTATGGTGCGTGTTTTTTTCATCTTTTGGTGAAATGATAATGCACCACACCCAAAATGAGTGTCAGTTACAGAGAACCTCATTTTTTCACATTTGACATTTTTGTTCTTTGTGTAATGGTGAAGTGTTTTTTTGGAGGCTAAGCACGTGTAATTTGCAATAATAAGACTATTACATTACTTGCATTTTATTATGTTTTGACTTTGTCCCGTTATTTTCGCGAAAAATACGGTATTTTGGCTATTTTGAGCGTGTTAAGACTGTGGTTTGAGGTTTTATCCGAGGGTGGATAAGAAATCCGATTAATGGGGGTATGTTTCAGCAGCAGGTGAAGTATACTTGTCAACATCGTCAAACAGTACAGTGGAAATGTCAACTCGCGAATCGTTACGTGTTTGGAGAGATTTTTCGACGGATGATCGAATAATGTTGAGGGAGACTTTTAAACGGTTGGTCCATTGCTGGAATTTGCAAATTTAGCAATGTTTTTGACAAAAATCGAGCGAAAATATGCTTTTTACACATTTTTTTAACTTTTCAGCGCCATTGCCCGCTCCGATTTCGGCTCCGAAGTGATCTTCAACCTCCTCAAAGGTAATGATAAACTTTGCAATCGCCTTCTGGGAGTGACCCACATGCCAACATCTATCGCTGTTCTGAGACGCGAATACCCTCGAGCGGCTCAAATTGGAGATGGTGTTCAGAGGTTCTTATCAGAAGTATGTTATACTGATCTTATAATTTGTTAAAAAGAAACTTTTAGATCACAGCAGACCTCAACAATCCCATCATCACTCCAGGTGTAATCATCAAAAAGTGCCGAGTTCTTGGAGCCCATCATAAACGTTGGCGGGTCGACTTTGAAGCCGATAGTTGGATGCATGTTAAAAGTGCGCTTTTAGTCACGATTGTCAGCGGGTTTCCGATCAAATGTAAGTAAACCCAAATTAAAAGTTAGTAAAATGCTAAAAGGTGTCTTTTCAGCATCAACAGATTCAAATTGCATCGAACTACACAAATTCTGTGCCAAACTACCCTTTAGCCAATCCAGAAAACAGGATAAGATTCGTGCCATTTGGCTGGAATTTATCGATGTCGTTGTGAGGAATATGAAGTCGGGATTCATGGATGTAAGTTTCTCTGGCTTTTTTACGTTTTTGCCATCATTCTACATTGGCATTTTGTCAAAACTTTTCACCAAAAAAACAGCAGAAATTAAAAAAAGTTGCTAATCCACAAATTTCCAGAGCGTCTGTCATGGCTACGAAGCCGTCGAAAACGAAGATGTCGTGGCGGATCAGCCATCAACATCATCAACATAATCACAGACAATTCTCATTCTTCAGTTAACCTCAGCGATTCAACGTTACAAAACTCAATACGGGCTTTTTTCCAGTTTTTCATTTCTTTTTTACACATTTCAACCGTTGTCTTTAGTCTTTTCTATTAATAGCAATTGCCATTACTTATTTATGACATTTTTCCAATTTAAACATTCACCAGGTGTAAGTTCTAAATAATTGTAAGTACGACTTTCAACTCAAAAACTCATAAATGCATAAACAGTGGAACAGCTATACAACTGACCTGCCTATTTTGTTGTTTGTGTAAAAAACTTGGCAGGAAATCAAATATCAAAAAGCAATGAGATAAAGTGGCGTCAGACAGACAGTATGAAGGGTCAATGTTTGGATGTACACTTGATTTTTTTGAATTTCCAGCCCTTTGACCACCGCCAATAAAGTTTGAATCAGGATTCCCATGCAGAGAGATGATAAAGGCAAAGAAAACATTCGCTAGTGTTGCAATTTTTTCATTCCGAGTGACGGTGCCAGTGTCCATTAATGGTCAGGCTGTCGGAATAGGGCATGACTAGGACAAGGGTAAAAAGGCTACTGATAAGATGTGAGGGACAGACTGACACCGATCCAGGACATGGAAGGTGGTACAATCAGGCTATCAGGTGGTAGGGGGTTGTACCGGGTAAGTACAGGGGTTAAAGGGGGGAAAGAGTGACCAGGGGGGTTGGGAAGGTGTTTAGATTGGGTTGATTTTGATGGATGAAAGTAATGTAATTCAGCCGGAAGTCCAATTTCCAAGTCGTGGTGGCAATGTTTGCCGAGATCCTGTCCCATGTTTACCACAACCCTCTCAAAATCGGAATCCCACAACCTTCCGACTATCCACAGGTGGCCATTTCCTACTCATACCCTCCGGGTCACTCTTCCGCCCACACATTTTCGCAAAATAGCCAAATCCCAGCATGCTTAACCTCTATCCCGTCCCGATCTCATCTAACCCAACACCCTCATACAGTAAGCACTCAATTTACCACTTCCATAAACCTCGCGCACTATCGTTTTTAACCTACCTAATGTAAAAAGACGCGCGAAAACACATCACATCAAACAATAAGCAAACAAAGTTTGCGCCTTCAAAGACGATTGATACCGTCATGGCCGTTGCCCAAAACGAGCATCAATTTCGCGCTTCTCACCTGCCGCCATCTATCAACATCTTCGACCGTGAAGGCACCTTTTTTGTGACACTGGTTTTTCATGATCGAAACGCGCTAAAAAAGAGTGACAAGGATGCCTGGGGACGCAACTTTTTGTACAACTTACCGTAGATCGAATTACTCATGTGTCTTTGACACCTTTGATAATAAATTGCTTTTTTGCCTTCTTTGAACTCGATTGAACATCGGGGACAACAAACTTTTATTCTGGTTGATATCTCTTTTTGTTTTAAATGGCCTGATTACGGTAGTTTTGTCTAAAAGGCCCCCATAAGACTGCTTTTTCAACATTTTCTCCCAAAATCGATGCATTTTTATATATACTTTTTCCACTGAACTTCCCAATCATGACGTTTGAGACGTTTTTACCCATGTCCTGATCAGGCAGACGTCTGTTGCCAGCCGGTGTCGTTCATGCATTCCATTGTTGACGCTAGAGCGGTAAAGACGGACCCCCAGGCTGACGCCTTTTTGTCCGTATCTTCACTGATCCTAATCTTTACGTGCTTCTGCCTCCAGGGTGGCAGTATTCTATACCTCTTTTTTACTTCATTTCGGGGTGTTCTTTTTTATCGGCGTAAAAGTGAGGGTACACTTTGTCTGGGGGAGGAGGGGTGTCTGTGTTATTTCGCCTGCGGGCATGATATATGTTGAAAGTTTTGAGGGTCTTTTGGGTTTTTGAGTTGATTTTAAAGGGTCTTGGCCATGTCTGGGGCTCTTATTTGGTTGACTTTTTTGTGACTTTTGATGCAAAACTTATCAAAATCGGTCATTTTTGCCATTAAAACCATCATTTTTTCATAAACGTCATACCATTTTTTTCTTTATAGAACTTTTTTACCCCCAATACAGTCCCCCTTCCCAACAGCTGTGAAACAGTCCATCTGCCCCCC
>KB455132.1:16611-46496 GCA_000341325.1 Panagrellus redivivus
GTCACTTCCCCTCTTTCGGCAGGCCAAACCCACTGCTTTTTTGGGTCTTATGGGTCGATGTCGTTCAAGAAGCCCGTTGCCGTCGGTAAAAAATGTCTGGACGATCCTTGACGCCGTGTTACTCGGTAACGCAGCCTCTTTTTGAAGAAGCCGTTGCCTCCAGGACAATAGCGCATCGATCACGGCAGCAGCCCTCATCGATGACGTCCGGTCGTGCCAGCGTACACACCGAGGTACGTGTTGATTTAAAAGTGCTCTTCTAAAAAATTCGACACTCCTGGAAGACAAAGACGTCAAAAAAGCGACCAAAAAAACAAAACTGCGCAAAAGGAGTGATTTCGTTTTTGCCTTTTGGCAGGGTTAGGTCACTCAGTAATGCAAATTTAGACAATTTTTTTGTTCATGGAAAAAAGGTGTGCCATGGGGTTGGTTCGACAGTACATTTTTGGATGTCTTTTATGGTTTTCTTAACTTTTAAAATCATTCGATAGCTTACAGAACCCAGAAATCACAAAAAAGTGCCAAAATCACCCTTTCAATGCCACTTTTCACCTCAAATTTCTATGTTTGTCCATCAAAGACGTCCACATCCGTCTAAATTAGTCACTCGAACATCACCCTCTTCTCCCCAAATGCCAACTTCCTCCTTCCCCTCTCAATCCACCCACAAATCCGAACACCATAGACAGCGTCGCGATCGTTCAATGCTAACGACTTTGCCATTTACGGAATTGTCCGATCCCCACTTGATTAACTCTTTGTGTCAACTGGTACCCGTACTCGGATTCACAGCACCGTGTTTGTGTTCGCTTTTCGTGAATTTTGAATTCTGTTTTGTTCATTGCGATGATGGACTCGACTCACATCGCTTTCACTTCCACCGTATCGCTAAAAAGTGCAAACCGAAAGGAACATCCGAATTCAATCATGTGACAGTTTCTTTGAACATACTCATACCATCATTGTCAAACCAAGATTCAACCAATTTTGCATAAAGCTCCACCCAAAACTGTATAATCGAATACGGTAACAGCCCTATTGAACGGTTTCGACAAAATTTCCCACAACAAACTTAAAAAAGCTAACATTTACATAAACAAAGGACCTTAAAAAGCTGTTTTTTTTCACAAGTAATGGAATGAGTGTCAAGTGCGGGTTCCATAACTCTGTCGGAAAAGTACTCGTGGACGTGTAACGTGTAAAGGATGCCCTTTTGCGGGGTTTACGAGTGAAGGAGTCAGTTTTTTTCTTTGAATGTAGGGTTTTTCTTAATGAGTCTGGGTTAAATTTGGGGGTAGTTGACACTTTTTTTCGAAATCAGGGTGTTTTGGTTGTTTTCGGATGACGGTTGGCGGTTGCGGGATTCATTTTTATTGTCAAAACGGGGGTCATTTTTGTGGAATTTCAACTTTTTTACAAAGTAAAGCTATTTTTATGCGTTTAAAACGGTTAATTTCGGGATTCGAACCAGTCGAATCAGAGCGCCTTTGATTTTGGCGTACAGAAGACGGTTCAAACTCAAAAAAGAGGGCCCAGCTTGGCAATCTGTGCCTTGCGCAAACTCTAATTTGCGTTTCACAACCTGTGGAAGCGACTTTCCCGTCGCCTGGCTCTAATCTGTCCCCAGCTCGCGGGGATGCCTGTTGTCTAATCAATCAATCACTCATCTTTGGGTTGCGAGGACAGTGACGGCGATGGCGATGGCGGCTATTTGGCCACGCCACATTGCGCAGCGGGTTGTTTCGTTGTGCAACTCAACGATATATCCGTGTTTTGGTTAGTCAAAACTGTCGCGTGCCTCCAGCTGTTCTTGGCTTGGTGACAGTACCGTTGAAGCTGTTTATAGTAGCTGGACGGAAGTGAAAATGAACCCTTTTCACTCTATTGGAATGGCACATCCAACCCGAGGTTGATGATGTTCCTCCTGGTGGCTTTTGCCGTTCGAGTCGTCACGGGGTCCCCAATCTCTGCGCCTTCACCAAGTAGGCGGAGCCCCAAGGCTTCGAGTAGCATGGCTCACTTTTTTTCCTTCCTTTTCCCCTTGGGTCGCCGGTCCGGTCTTTGGTGGCGGTATCGGCCGATCGTCTCGCGCAAGGCAGCTGCCCACCCTCGCCACACGCCTTTTTTCGTTCCCCCCGAGTCCACCCTGCCATTTTTTAACTCGGTAATTTCCGATTCCGACACTGTTCCTTCGTGATTCATGATTACCGTGCCAACTTTCTCTCAACTTATCATCTTTTACCTTTTAGACGCCCTCCGGCGACTCCTCCTACCCACCCCGTTATCACCACATAGCCCCCCAGGCTGCTCGCTATCTCCATCCCCACCCTGAAGGCTCACTCTCTCGAGAGGGGCTACAGTTGTCGTGCTCCTGTGGCTCCTCCGAAACCGCTCTAACATCTTTTGACCATCGGGACAGGAGCCATGGCATCACATCAGCGTGTCTTGACGGATTCGACCAACTATCAAATCGCCGCGGATCACTTCAATTCGAGCATGTTCCACGGAAGCGCGACCTCATCGACGTCCACGACGACGCTTATGGGCAATGTCAATCTGATCTGTGAAGAATCCATCCAGACTTCGCCATCGACCTCACTTGGGTATGTTTGTATTCCATTTTGACTACGGTACTGATAGCACCTTTCAGCTTCAGCCAATTCACCATCCACGACAACTCCCCGCGCCCGATCTACTCCGCTACCGGCATTCCAGGGCGAGTTCCGATGGTATCCTCCATGTCAAATGCCATCAAGGCGTATTCTGGGCCGCTCCAGGGATCCGTAAGTCTTTAATGATGTCCCTCTGAATCCCTAATGACTCCCATCCATCATCTTTTCCCGATCTTACAAATGCCGTAACATGTCTTTGTCGGCGGTCTGATTTCGGCATCTGCCCCTTTACGAGCTGTTTTGTCGCGCAACGCGTGCCATTACACTTTTACGAGGTCCAATACCAATGGCAGACAGTCCCGACGTGGCACACTTTCACTGTTTTTTTCGAAACAACGTGCATAATGCGAAAAGTTAGAAGTTTGATTGATGCGATTCTTGTTGTCAACTTTCTGACCGCAATCATCACAAGATTCACCCATCCGGCTTTGTCTACCGAAGGCCTCCCAGCATGGGGGCCATCGCCTCAAGCCCCCACGCGTGGTACGACTTCCCGCATTCTCGTTATTTAGTTTTTTGTTCTTAACCCTGTTGAAAAAAGTGAAGTAGACAAACAAAAGCCTTCGGGCGCTGTGCCAGATAAAACTAGGGCAAGGCAAATGTTTCAATTTTGCTGATTTTTAGCCGTCACTCAATCGGAAACGTCGCGCAGATGCCCAACTCCGTGCCAAGCTGAATCGTCAAAGCGTACCTGCCGTCCCTGCTACTGTCGATCAGGTCATCCATGAGGGATCGATAGCGCTTCGCAATCTCCGGGCTAATGAAAAGCACTTTGTGCCATCATTCGACGGCTTCGTGGATCACCAGTGCGAGATTGATAGCAACGCTCGACGCTTGACGGTTGAATGGCTCGGTGAAGTATGCGACGAACTCCTCTGTGATCCCATCATCTTCCCATTGACTGTGAATCTCTTCGATCGCTTAATGGCACAGATCTTTGTCCCCAGGGCATCGCTCCAGGCATTCGCTTCGGCTTGTTTGTTGCTTGCCGGGAAGGTGAAGGCGCCGAATCCGATGAGTGCCATCGTAATTGCTGATTATAGTGATGGCGGGGTAGCGATTGATGCCCTTCTCGTGAGTTTTGACCACTTTTTTCAAAAAATAGGAAGGATTTTCGTTTCAGGATTGCGAAATCACCGTGATACTGTCCCTCGGCTGGCAGCTCTACACTCCGACTGCGCTCGACTTCCTCGATCAAATGCTAATTCGATGCCCTGGTATGCGGGATATCCGCAAGGACTTCCCCATGATCCTGCGTAAAGTGCTCCAAGGTGGGTGGTCGAATCCGTTTTTTCTATCCTTCTCTGTAAAAAACGACTTACATCCTGGGGTAGGGTGATTGACCACCCAGGACGCCTAGGGTGGTCGCCCGCATTGTCTATCTGTAAAGTTGTCTTCAACTCATTTCCGGATGATCCTCGAAGTGCGACAAGGGGTTTTTTGTAAACCCTCAGCGCACGCAAACGCAAAAAATGACTGTGCACAATGTTTTTTGGGGGGCCTACAGTCGAAGTTGTCGCCCCTAATGATCTCCAAGGGTGGTAAAAAGTTGTCGGAAAACTGTAAAAGCGAACCAACTACCTCGACAGAGTCGTAGTCACAGCATGAAGCCATCCCTCGGGCACGCTCTCCAGATTCCGCAGGTGTTTTTTGGCGCAATCGCAAGCCCAAAGGCAGGTGCACTATTTTCTCCCGGGGAACGATCGAAACTGCTCCGATTCGCCGGAAAACAATGCCCATTAAAAGTTTGTTTCTCCTTTCCATTGCCTTACTTGAGTCATTTGATGGCATCTCGCAACCCCTCCGAAGACGAAACAAGCAATACCCGGCCGGCTCCAAAGGTGTGTAGGTATGAATGAATACATTGGTCTACTCTTTTGCTGTGCTTGGTTGGCACCCATTTACTTTTTTTATGATGTCGACTGCGGCATTTCTCGACTGTATGTATAGACACATTCCTTTTCCCGCAATCACACCACGGGAGTTGTTGTTTTGGACGGCCGCGCTTCGCGCAAAAGTGAATCACACCCAAGGGGGTGCTAAGGTAGACCTTTTCGGCAAGTCTAGTTGCCCCTAGGCAGTATTCCCGAATATCTTTGTTATGAAAACGATAGCTAGCTTAGAAATAGTTTCATCGGAGCCGCATGGTGCCAGGTAACCCCCTCGAACGGCGACGAAAGTCCGCGAAATCGATGCGCTTCACCCGGTTCCCATCTCAATCCCACAGGAAAAAGGAACACCGAATGCTCATGTTTTGCGATGGAATGGTAAAAGTTGAACCCCAGCCCACACCGATATGTATGTAAGTGAACGCCGCTAGGCACAGTGCTTCATTGAGCGGAAACAATCATCAAGTTTGATGGGGAAGAGGGTGCCCTTTTTCCACGAGATAGGCATGACGACCACCGTGCAGGCTGAACCCCTGTCCCTCAGCATCATCAAAAACTTTGTCGACTTTGATATACGTGAAAGACGACCCTCGCCATGGATGGAAAAAAAGAACGCCAGCAGGCAGGGAGGTCGATCGACGTCGTTTGCGCGAGAATGACATGACTTTTTTGAGGGATTGTCTCCGGGGGTCTTTGTTCTTCGCGCTGGTAGCGGCTTCTGGGGGGTCGGCAGTGGTGGCAGATGTTGCGAAGATGAAAATAACCATCAAAAAACCCGAAATTCTTTCACCATTTTCATCCGTTGCATTACCATGGCCAAGTTAAGTGTCAATGTTGACCTACCCAAAACACTTATGTCAGAGGTGCCATAGATTGCGCTGCTCACCTTAATGAGTTGACTTAATCGCTTCGCCGTCGACGTGCCGCAGGTGTCTCTACGGCTTTCTGACACTTTTTCGGGTCATCCTCCATTAGATAACACAAACTTTAAATGCACACAGGTATACTGTAGCCGTTTCGAGGGAGCTTCATTAATTTAATGATCGTAAAAGCTTGTTAGGAAAAAGTCAACTTTACGAGTTCGGAAGTGCTTTTTATCTTTGTCAACTGACATCAGTTTTATAGACATTGCCATCGTTTTTGAAATTCAAATCGCACTGTTGACAATTGACAACTATCCGATTCGCGCAGTCTATCAACATCCGCGATGGGGGGCCTAGCCGTCGGCACTCGTGCCATCCATCAGTGCCACTCGTGTGTGTGGTCATTGAGTCATTAATTTGCTTCTTTGGGCTTTGGACGATCGGGTCGCCACACAGCTGTTTCGGCATGTTTGCCCGCCCGCGCGAGCGATTCCCGATGCAACAACATCCGATCGTTTGACTCGGCTGAGATTAGCTAATGCACCCGAGTCGAGCCGGTGGTTGGCGCGGCATGTGTTCATCGACAAGACAGGGACAGTCCCAGACCGAAATTAGGCATTAGAATTATTTCGTTTTTGCGGCATGTATGACTCGATCACAGTGGGGCTATGCTAGTCGTGGCAATTAAGTGACCGTTATGGACTGTGTAGACGGTCGTGGTGGTGCGCAACCTTTTCCACGGGTGCCAGATGACGAAGACGGTGGCAGCCTTTGGAAAACTGTCTGTCATCAGCATTCTTCCGGGGAGAGCTGTGATCGGCGTCTTTACGGATTCAAAGCAAGTGCTGTCTCGCAACACAACAGCTGCCATGGATCAAGGACTACTGCAGGGAAGTAAAATTCCGTCGCAGTTGAACTCCCAATTATGCCGCCTCCTCTAATGACAAGCATCTGAAGCCTAATGCCCTCTGACAGCCGGCACATGCCATCATCGCAAAGGCGAGCGAAGACAGAAATTTTGAACGCAAACCCATGAATCATTAAATGACTACCTTCACGGAGCTGTGAGATGCTTATCTTGCGTCAACACAGTTGTTACAACTTTGCGTCTGGGCTGTCAGTACCGTAGTAGTACCTCATCATGAACTGCCCACCAGAAACCAGTCGAATAGCATTCCCGCCATTTCGGAGATCCAAGTTTCCTCCGTCATTTTGCAACTTTGTATGTGACAGAAGCCAGGCGGCATAATCGCTTTTCTTCCTTCTGACAGCGACAAAACGATGAAATGAAGACTGTTTTGCCTTAACGGAGTCGTGACAGCCGCCAGCCACCTCGCTGCCTGCCTTGGCGCATCATACACATGTATTTAATGCCCTGTCAGAGGACAATGAGCTCTAACTTTTAACTTGTTGCAACTTCTTCGTCATGGTAGGCCACCCGGACATCATCGACGGCTGTCCGCCAACAAAGACCTTCTCGGTTTTAATGGGGCTTTGGCCTTCTCGGCTCCTGTTTGCGCATGCATTTGATGTTTATTTGATCAAAAGACGAGGAAAAAAAGGACATGCGATCCGACTCGGCAATCGGTTACGATCGAGGGACAATACAACACAAAAGTTTGGGTGGTGATGACGTAGTTTGCGCCTTTCGTACATTAGACGTACTATAAGCAGGTTTTCATTGTGTACCGTTGCGGTGGGGCCCCGTTTGTCGGCACTGTTGCCGGGTCGTGATTGATGATGACACTTGAGGGTGTGGGTAGTGAAAAGTTGTGCCCTGGGAGAGGGAGAACATAAAATATTTGCGATGCCATGTCGAAGGGGTTTGCCTTTGCCGAGAAGTGTGAATGGCACACTTTAAAAGACTTAGACACTGTTCGGAACGCTGATAGTTACTGTTTGATCAGATCGCGGTATCGTTATCTATCGATGGAGTTGGTTATGTTTGCTTACGTAAGGTCACTTCTGTCTGTCAAAAGGTGTTCGATCAGACAGCAAAATTCAAAAAAGTGCATGTATTTTCATTAGATTAGCCCATTAGACAATGTGGAGTGCCCTTCCGATAACGATCCGGCTGTCGCTAACGAACACCCGTTCAACATGGCCCATTCATCATTGGCGAGGAATCGAAGAAGCGCCAGGTGGCTGTCATCAAGGTCGACGTTCCACTCCAAAGCTCCGGAATAGCCGAATCTGGACCTCTAATCATAATGCCACCACGCTTTTCACGCACTTTGATAGCCTCAGGCGTGCGCGCACACGCGTAGACACGATTTATGACATCGCTGAGAGCTGATGCCATCAAACATCTGGTGTGTGTTTCCATGCACTTTAGTGACGACTTTCTTCAACGTTATTCTCCAGATTCCTCGAGAATTGATATCTCGATTTGTTTAGACAACTAAAAGCTCGGGGAGCGTCTGGTGGCTGACGCAAGCCCAGTCGAGTAACCCAATCTGTGACCGTATCGTCTTCGACCCCGATGAGCTGTCTTCTTTCGAACAGTAGCTAACTGTCATTTTCTCAGAAGCACCCTGAAAAAAACTCCGCGGAATTCGGATTGCAAACCAAACCAAAGTTGATTCACTGGCGCCTGTTCCTGGTGGTGATGTGATCGTCTCCCCCAAATACCCTTACGGCATTCACTACTTCGGCATCAGTCTATGTGTGTTGTGTGCCGTTTTACGATAGATGGATGACTTTTGGGTTGCTTGGGAACGCAGAACCCTCATCAAACGGGTCTCCCGAAAAAAAGAAGGCACTGCCTACGATGGCTGCAACGGTAAAGCGTCTGAATACCGGTGTGACCTGAACAGCCAACGGCTTCATGTGCCTTGGGTTAAGCGACCGGCAAGCCCTTTTTGTTCTTCCTTTCTCGGGGTCGTCAGAGCTGGAGGCATTGTGGTGCCCTTTTTTGAATCAAGCAAAGCACCGTCGAAAAAAACGACTGCATCGGCGGGGCTGGAAAAGGTATGAAGGTTGTTGATGATTATCTGGACGGGTGCCTGGGAACTCGGCCTCTTCCAAACCAAGAAGCAGTCAACGGTTCAAAGGCTGCGTGCCATATACACCCCCATGCCTTCGAGACGGTATTTCGAACCACGCCGACAATCGACACCACCACCACCCGATGAGATGGCAACATTTTCAAATGCAGCATATTTATTTGAATTTACCCTTGCTTCCAATCGAGGTATGCTATCAGATGCGGTGCTCGCTTGCGAAAATGGACTTTTACAATGAAAAATAGAAAACATATCGAAAGAAGTGGGCAATATTTGAATTCCAAAAGCGTCCAAGATCGGTCAATTATAATTCCATGGCTGTCAAATCAATTATGACGGATGCGCTCATTAACATTTTTATGAATGCTTGATCTCCGAGATGCCATCTGTGGATCATGGTGGGATACATACTGTCAGTCTTCGTCATGCCAATGGACAATCCGACACATATGCGCACTAATGAGTTTGATGAGTTGTTAGACAGTGTTGACAAAAGGCTTCTGGGTTATGGCTAGGTTCTTGTCATCGATCAAGATGGATCTAGGTTGTCGCGCGCTCCTGCTAATCCGCGTGCCGACGACGGTTTCCCGCTGGTTTTGGGCAACAGGCTTTGCGGGGGACAAGGGGATCGGTTTTTTGAGCTGTTAGACATTGGATTAGTCAGCCTGATGGATGCAACTTCGATAATTGATAGGGTTTTGAGGGTTTGAGCAGCTGCAATTGAAGATTCTGTTGAAATTTGTTGAAGAAATCGGTATTTGTGAGCGTTTTTTTTTGGGGAAGCCGTCGACCATTGTGCAGATTTTTACAGTTTTGTGTACACTGTCACCTCCGCATAGCTCTTGAGGACAATGGCATTCGGTTTCTGGGGCTGTTTCGAGCGGCTTAGGTCACTGCGCGAGTTACGCAAGTTCCACATCCGCGGGTCAAAGATGAGGAGCAACTGCTTGCGCTTTTACGGGTTTACGGTCATTGATTGAGCACAATGAGGACACAGGGGGCTTTTGGGGGATCTGAAACACAAAATGCAGGACCACAGCCTATACAAATGGCATTAAAATGTTCGAAAATGCCATCAAAACTTACAAAAACCCATTTTCAGACCACAACCTCGCCTGCCTGAAGCCCTCCGAGCAAGCCCTCTTCATCTCCGGCTATCTTGGCCGTGCTTGTGGAGACTCCGAGATCTACACCGTCGTCGAATCATGCGCATCCGACCTGTTCGACATGGCTCGCTTCGATTTCATCAAGGGTGTGGCTGATATCGCGAGACTGTTCCCGGATTCTGGCGTAATCAAGCTCATTGAATCGGAAATCGCGAAGCCGGTGAAGCTATCACGAGCTCGGAAGTCGTCCTCATCAGTTAAATCGATCCCGGCAGCATCGCCAGGGGCTCCGGCCGACGATGAAGCTTCTCCCTGCAAGCAACAGCGGCTAGAAACCTCCAAAGAAGCCAAATCCGGCTCCACCTCTGCCAGTCCGAGCAGCAGCAGCTTGAAGGGCTTCCAAGTCCGAGCAAACTCCGTCGCTGCCAGACTCCTTCGATCCGTGTCCAGCCTGTCTAACACAGCCCGAGCCTTGACCCACAAATCTCCAGCTTCGACCAACCGTCGCTGGTCCATCGTTTCCCAGGATTCTGGCGTCTGCAGTGAAGTGTCTTCCCCCGAAGTCAGTCGTCTATCACTCGGCTTATCCAACAAGCCTTCTCGCCGATCCCGGAAAAACCGCTATTCCACATCTAGCTAGCCATTTTAATCCATCCATCCACCTACCGTAATCAGGCCAATTTTTGTTATTACCACACTGCCTTTTATTATATCAATCCACCACTTTTTTGTTGTCTTATTTATATCGCTTTAACAGAAAAAAATCTATATTCCATCAAATCGAGTCCCGACGAGTATGACTTCAACCTACCGTACTCCATTATAGTAACCCATATGACAGCCATACTCGCCCGGATCGGGTCATCTTAGTCCAACATCGTCGTATAACATGTTTTTGTATTGTTTTTTAACTACCACATAAACTGCTGCCAAAATTGCGTCTTGTAATTCAAGAGTCAAAGCCAACTTTTGCGTAGTCAGTCCACCGCGACCCGGGCCGTGCCCTGGGATTGGTCTCACTTATTTCCTCAAAACTTTTGTCAATTCCATGACTTAACTTTTTTATTATTGAAAACTTATGGTAAAAACTTGTTTCCGTTTTTCCTTACCGGTATTTTGTAAAATTATTCAACTTGAGTTTCATCCATATTTTTCACCTGTATTATCACATCTTTTGAAATGTATTTCGCCTTAATTTGTGTTTATGACTTCTTTGCATACTGTATCTGTGTTATTGTTTCTTTGTGAGCTGTGTTGAATTTACATAATAAAAAAAGGTGCAACAAAAGTCAGCGGAAATGAAGGGCATTGAACTTTTGGGGTAAAGATTGGAAACAAAGAAGTCATTATGTAACCCCAAAAGATGGAGGAAGTGTTTTTTACGGGCCTCTGGGTTGTGGTCAGTCGTTTTTTGAGGTTGAAGGGGAAGGTTTGATGTTATTTGTGGCGCCGCCGATGACCCTTGCTCCTCCAATCTGGAGACGAAGCGAGTGATGGTACAGCTCGACACGGCTTCCACTACACCGGGTCACGCTGTCAGGGAATCACACCCCCAGTGACCGCAAAAAACGTCTCTTCCTGGTTGAAAACTGTCTTTGTTCCGGAAGAGGACAAAAAGTGTCGTGTTTTTTCATCAACCTTTGCGGGTGCCGTCGGCACCCCGGATGCCTGACAGCCGTTAGAATGACAAATTCCGTCAAAAAGCGCACCGTTATACTTTGTCACCAGAAGCAGATTTGATTTATCGTGGGTATGGATGACTAGATGGCTCTGTTTGAAGTTTTTTGGGTCCTGTTTCTTCGAAAAATCAAAAGTTGTTCAAAGAAAAGACGAAATTAGGCAGAAGACAGCCCAAACCGCAAAGAACAAAGAAATTTAGATCGGAAAGCGGTCGATTTCATGCTCTCATTGACCTGATGGGGCGCCTGTTTGGAGTTTCAACTTCCAGGTGCACTTACATGCCTATGGGCTGAAGCACAGTCAAAAATGCCAAAGGGGATCGTTAATGACTGTCATTTGGGGAAGATACAAACGGAAATCCGTCATTTGGCGGCATTGTTTCGTTTGTTTGGCTTTGATGACACACAGAACTGTCGGAAACAGCTAGGTATACGGTAGTTTGGATGTTTAAAGGCACCTTCGAGATTTGGCAATCAAAATTTTTAGAATTTGCATCAAAAAAGGCCCTCAATGGCACTATTATCCCCGGAAACCCAAAATTTCACTTGCAATCGCGCTTCTCGGTCGGCCGCCTCCAGAAGCCCCGTGTGACTGACCCAGTTTGAAGGGGCTGTTTTACCCTTCCACAGCTTGCCGGTCCTATTTCGACCTCATCACTGTGACGTGATATCACAGGGCTACTAAATAATCATGGATCCCTCAACGGCTGAGGCAATCGCCCTCGGCACCTTCGGCATGGCGTGCAGTGTCGGCATGCTCGTGTCGAGCGGATTCTTTGTCGGATGCGCCGGGAAAAAGGGCGAGAAGACGAGTGCTGCGCCTGCGAAGCCGGGAGCACCGCCACCGGTGGCTGGAGCTGCGGTATGTGTAGATTTAACTATTTCAATAATGCCATTGACAGCATCTGATTCCAGAAACCGAAACCTCCTGCCCCGGCACCCCCTCACGCTGCCCCCGCGAAGCCGACCACCCCACAGACATCACCCAGCGCTGAAAAAGCGAAGCCAGCACCACCGCCGCCTCCGCCGGTGGAGAACAAATCGGCTTCGAAGCCAGTTTCCAAGAAGGAGGAGAAGGATGAGGACAAGAAAGATGACAAGAAGGAGGATGACAAAAAGGACGAGAAGGTATCTTTCATTGTTTTCCACCATTTTAAGAAGCTACCCAACTTCAGGATGATGAAAAGAAAGAAAAGTCAAAGAAGTCGAAGGAGAATTCCAAGAAGGAGGGCGAAGAAAAGTCCAAAAACTCCAAGAAAGACGGTGAAAAGAAGTCCGGAGAAAAGTCCAAGAAATCCGGCGATAAAGACAAGAAAGACGGAGACAAAGATGACGACAAAAAGGACGAAGGCGACGAGAAAGATGACAAAAAGGAGGATGGTGACAAGAAAGACGGCGACAAAAAGGATGACAAGAAGAAGATCCAGCCTAGGGTCATCAAACGTGATGCCAAGGCGCAGCGGATCGCGGAGGGTAAAGAGAAGCGTGGGAAGGGCGATTATCCGACGGTGGGTTTACGAATTTTCAAAACTGATGGCCAAAAATGGTAATGTTTTCAGATGGATGACGTCTTATCCGATTGGGATTCTGAAAAGGAGAAGGAGAAAGCCAAGGGGAAGGACAAGGACAAGGAAGGAGGTGATAAGGAAAGCAAAGACAAGGAAAGCAAGGATAAGTCTAAAAAGGTATGTTTAAAATTACTTTTTTCGACAACTTACAGTAATATGGTTACGGTAACTGTACTGTAGTCAGTAGGTAGACTATAATCTGATTATGGTGGCCATACCGTATGATTATGGTAAACATACTGTAATCGGAACACTATAGGTATACTGTAGCTAGATTACGGTAAGCCCCCTATAGTCAGTTTACGATTAAAAAACTAAAATCTGATTAAAGTAGCCATATTGTAGTCAGATTACGGTAAGTATACTGTAACCAGACTACTGTAAGTATACTGTACCCAGATTACGGTGTCAAAACGCTATAATTCACATCCAATGATAACTTTTTGCTTCAGGACGATGAAAAAGAAGGTGACAAGAAAGAGGAGAAGAAGGAAGGCTCCAAAATGGAAGGCACAAAGAAGGAGGGCGCATCCAAGAAGGAAGATGGCGCCTCCAAGGTGGGCGATCCGAAGGAGGATGACAAAAAAGAGGGCAGCAAGAAGGAGGACGGTGATAAGAAGGAGGATGAAAAGAAGGAAGAGTAGCTTCTTCTGCCCGTTTTTGACCACTGGCATTGTGATAGTTAGCTTTTGGCACTGATAAATGAAGTTTTGATGGACAGTTGTTTACATTTTGCCATTCATTTCTAGAAAATTCGGTATTTTTTAACAAATCTGCATGAATTCGAGACTGATATGGACAATGAGGGTCTTCAAACTGTCCCCAATTACTGCACATAGTCGTAGTTCTACCCTCAAGGCATCTGGTAACCATGAGCGGCGGCGGTGGCATTCGAAAGCTATTCGGCAAGATGGGCGGCAATGTCGAGGTGACGAAGATGTCGCCGGATTTCGTCAAGAGCTGCGAACATGTCGATCAGTACAAAGAAGCTGTGGATCAGCTGGCGGATCGCTTCGAGGGGGCTATCCAGCAGAATCCGGCTGTGCTTCAAACTGTTTGTCTTTACAAAGCTTAGCTACAGTAATCTAAGATTGGAAAGTTGTGTTCTAGGGCTCAATCGAATGCCAACCCGGCGAGAACCCCCACGAAAAGACTGCCGCGTCCCTCGGCATTTTCATGACCTACTTCGGGGGTGATAAGGCCAATCAGGTCAAGGAGCTCATCGAGGAGAACAAGAAGCTGGCTGCCGTCGAACGCAGCAGTCAAGTCACGGCTCGACGGGCCATCCGGCACATGCGGCGGTTCTATATTACTGAATATAAGGCTATTAAGGATGAGAGGGATAAACTTGACAAGTAGGCCATCATACTTCTACCATATAGCTCCAGATTCCGATTCCAGAGCCCGCGAACACATGGACACGATGAAACACGAAGTCAAACAGGCCAAAACGACCGAACAGATCGAAAAGAAGGCCGTGCTCTACGAGGAAGCCGTCGGCGCCTTCGATGCCCAAGCCGCCAAGGTCATCGAGATTATCGGCACTTTGCCGGCATTGCAGAAGACCCACGTCAACGACGTCCATGAATATTTCGAAAACCTAAGCCAGTTCCACGGCAAGATGGCCCATTCCATCGCCAAGCGTGAAATCGCATAATCTCAGCAACTTGCTTTGCTTTATCAGGGAGGTGTTAAATCATTAAACATGCATTAATGGAATGAAAAATACACTCAAAAAATGAAAAAAAGTAAATTAGTTGTACCGTAGTTTAAAGAAAATACGGTGCTGCCATCCGATTCGGGACTTCACGCGCTTCCGATGGAACGGCATCAAAATAAATGACGTCGCGGCTGCCGTCGGGCTTGATTTTGAGGATGGAGGCTATGTTGCCGCAACGGTAGCAGTAGTTCGGGGCTGAAATATCAACAAATAAAGTCAAGTTTCAGTAAAATGGATCAACTCACCCGACCATACAGTGCACAAAATATCCGGAAAGATGAATTTGAATCCCTCTTGGACCAGCTGATGCGATCGGCAAATCAGATCCAAATTGTTCGTTTTGATGAATTCCTGAGCCACATCACGACCAAACACCCATCCGGCACCTCTGGGGTTCATGCACCATCCAGATTCGTAATCCTCCGGATCCGACCACAGCAAATCGCATAACGGCCCTGCTGGAGGGACTTCGATATTTCGCTGGAGGTGTAGTACGGAATCCAAAGTCGGTAATCTCGGAGATAGGCCTCCATGGACGCAGAAAGTCTTATTATCGATCAAAGCGGCGATGGGCAACTTGTCAAAAACATTACAGCACTCACGCCAGATCGCCATGTGACCGTATTTCTTGATGCATTCCTCGCTAAAGCCGTATTGGTGACTCACACGTCGAGTTTCGTGATTTCCTCGAAGCAGGACAACGCGATTTGGGTATTTGACCAGCATCAGGAAGAGATAGGTCAAAACCTCGAGGGAGTAGTATCCTCGATCGACATAATCACCCATGAAAACGTAGGTGGATTCTTCAGGGGAGCCACCCTTTTCGAAAAGACGGACGAGATCGTAGAATTGACCGTGGATGTCGCCGACTATGGTCGCTGGAGAGGTCACTTTGGCGATGTTGCATTGAGAAGACATTCGGCTGATGACACTAAAAGACGGGGATGAGGGTTAGGATGGTTAGGGAGGAAGATGGATATATAAAAACTTACATCGAACAGAGTTGGAGCATCACATCTTCGGGGAGATACTGGCATTGGGAAACGAGTTCCAACCATCGGTCAACCTCGAATTTCAGGCCCCGGAAAGTGATCACATGAGGAGCGACATCACCGCCAGCTTTGGGCGGGGGTTGCGGTGGAGACTGGGATAGCGAATCTTCGGTAACAGCTGGCGGCGCCATTGAAAATCGGAATCGAAAAAGTAAAAAGCGAACCGTGTTGCGCGGTTTTTTCCACCACAAACTCAGCTTGCTTTTTGTCACAGTTTGCCAAGCGAACATGATTGTTTTTGCATTTCGTTGGCTGCGGAGTGGCCCGCCGCGTGCACTTTTATTCTTTCCTGCAGACAGTTTTCCTCTTTCTTTTCCCCTTTTCGTTGCGAAACCAGCATGTTATGACCTTCTTCAAGCCTTGTATCGTCCATTGAAATCCGCTACATTCCCCGTTCTGAATCCGTTTTTCAAAACTTTCTCCACAAATTCACCCCTCAAAACATGGAAGACGACCCCTCCATCTCGCCGCCACCCATCGATCCCCTCATCATCACACGTCGAATCCGCCCCTTAGCAGCCGAAGTCGTCCAAAAGATCGCTGCGGGCGAGGTTATCCATCTCCCGGTGAACGCCGTCAAGGAACTCATTGAAAACGCCCTCGATGCCGGCTCCACCCATATAATTATCGTTGTGAAGGATGGTGGCTACAAGGAGATCATGATCCGAGTGAGTATTAAGCGAAAAATATATAGAATCGTGCTATTTTTGCCATTTCCAGGACAACGGCTGCGGAATCCATCCCGACGACGCCGATGTCATCGCAAATCGCTTCCATTCGTCAAAGATCCGCTCCGTCAATGATGTCTACAACATTCAGACTTTCGGTTTCCGCGGGGAAGCGCTTTCCAGTATGGCGGTGTCCGGAAAGTTGACGATCGTCAGTCGGAAGGCCGATTCCGATGTGGGCGTGAGGATTGTGGTTTCGGGTGAGTCTCGACATTGTAATTGTCCATTGTTTTGACCTTTAAACCCCTCTAGGCGGCACTCGAACCCATACCCCAGAGCATGGCCTCGATCCAGGCACTACCATGGTCGTCACGGACCTGTTTCAAACCTATTCGCCGTCTGAAGTCAAAGCATCCGTCTATCGCCTCACTTCTCTCGTCAGTCGGTATTCCATGGCTAATATCGGGATCAAGTTCATCCTGAATACACCCTCAGCAGCCTTCAAATCGCCGCGGATCGAAACAACCGAGAAAGCCATCTGGATTGCCGCTGTTTTGGGCGTTCCGAAGGTCTTCGAAGAACACATTTCATCAAAGCATCCTTCATTTAAGGCTGAAATTTATGGAACCCCACTTCGCGAGATCAAGCCAAATACAAGATCGTCAAAGTTGAACTTTACCTGTTTCGTCAACAAACGCCTTGTTACTGTAGTGGCCCTAGAAGCCTTGATTAAGAGCCATCTGGAGCGTGGTGTTCTGACTTGTGATTCTGTTGTGGCCTTTTTAACGGTAAGTATCTTTGATTTTTCTACCCGAACATACTGTATTGCCAAAATTTCAGGTCGATCCATCAATGTTAGACGTCCATGTCAGCCCAACGAAAGAGTTTGTGACGCTCCGAAATTCCGAATCCGTCATGGAAGTCATTTCGGAGTCCTTCGGCAAAGTCATCGATGAACGCCTCGAAAACGCTCCCCAGCCTAAACCGACCAAAAGCACTTCCAATCTGAACTTCTTCGCCAGTCAGAGAGCCACGACAGCGCCGTCTCAAAAGCAACGTTTCGATCCGAATCAAAGTTTGATGGATTCCTTTTTGGATGATTCGGGAGCCATGACCCAGGAACAGATGGATGATGAAGCTGATGCTGTTGAAAATGGTTTTGAGAAGCTTGATGTCGCGAGCCAGGAAACTACCAATGGTGCCGAAGCCGATTCATCGTTTATCGACCCAGATGCAGATTCTGACATTGTCAAAGCCCGACGGATCCTCACAAACTTGACACCAGCCTTGCTTGAATCCCTGGAAGCCGAAACGGATGCAATCTGGCTCGAAAAGCTTCGAGATGCCGTTGAAGTCAAGCTGGAAGTTCGCGGTGATGGACAGTGGCTAATGTTGCTGAATCACGACAGTCATTTCATTTTTGTCTTGTTTGATGCTGTTTTGCAGGATTATTTTAAACAGGTTGGGATACTGTAGCTTATCAATCGCATTGAAAAGGTGTGTTTTCAGAAAATCATCCGCAACATCGGCAATCTCCCCTTCCGTGAGCTCCAAAACCAAGAACTAACCATCTCCATCAGAGACGTCATCACTGGAATCGCCTCCGACGCTCCCGAGGAATTCATCGCCCACAAACTACGAATCATCAAGGCCTCTGCCGATGGTTTGAAGCAATATTTCAACGTCGAAGTCTTCCAATCCGACGAAAACATGGTCGTTGAAGACGTCTTTCTCGTGGCTGCTCCACAGCTTCACACTGGTCAATCAGTTCCGTGGAGCAACATTGCCACTGTTTTGGCTACAATTCCAACCCCAATCACTGCCGAGAATACCGTTTATTGGATTCAAGATGTCGCAAACCGCCTGGCTGGGGCTTATGTTGCCGAATTGCACTACGCTGTCTATGATCCTAATTCACAGGATGAAGCTGTCGCCCGATGGACCCGTTTCTTGCCAACTTTCAAGTCTACCTATCTTCCTGGTGCTGTAATGAGAGAAAATTCCTTCTCCTATCCTAACGCAAAGATGTACGCGGTTTTTGAACGTTGTTAAACTAGCAAATGTTTATAAAATATCTGTGATATAACAGTATACAAAGTGGGAAAGTGATAGAAAGATGCAAATTGGCAAGAAAGAACAAATATGATGAGATACAAAATGGCACACTGGCAAAAATGAGATCGAAACCGATTAACCCTTACTTCTTCATAGGCCGACCCCGAGGCTTACCCGGAAGCTTCCCAGCCTTGGACAGACGGCTAGGCTTCGCCGGCAACGTGTCCCGATAATCGTACCGCGTGATTCGGCCATCACTGCCCGCGGCGAGAAGGATATTGCCGGTACGGTTGAAGTCGACGACTCGAATTATCGTCGGCAATTCAGCGTCCGTCAAGGTGAAGTTACTTTGAATGGTGAACGGTTGCTTGTGGGTGTCCCAGAGATGAACTTCGCGAGTTTGATTGCCGGTAGCGATCCAGCCATGCCGAGGCGGTCCAAACGTAACGGCAAACTTGATGTACCACAGCCAGCTTTCAGGAAGAGCCATCGTCGCCAGCGTTTGGGACAGGGTTTCCTCCTTATTTTGGGTGCCGAAGCCACAGGGGGATGGATCGTCAAATTCACCGAACTTGAACAGGACCATGGAGGGTTCGCAGGACTGGAATTATGCCATTTTTGATTACAGTAAGAAAACTTTGTCAAAAACAAACCTTGGAAATGATATGATTTCCAAAGAATTTGACACAATCCACATAATTCGTGTGCAAATCCTTGGTGCAAGCCGTACTGTAATGGACTTCAACGGGGACCGGTGCCGGACCTCCATCATCGTCGGTGTTTTCAGCCTTTTCGATGGCAGCCTGGATGGCACTGTTGTCGGATATCTTCCAAACACGGACAGTGTGGTCCATACTGCCGGAAACTATGTAGCCGCCGGTTTTGTGGAAGTCCTGAAAGCAAATTTATATATAAAATGACTAAATTTATATATAAAAACGAACCACAGACAAAACCTGATCCTTCGAACCAAGATAGCCACCAAAAATAGCAATCGCCGCGGTCTGCCGGACATGCCACAAGCGAATCGTCAAATCCTTCGAAGCCGAAGCAAAAACATAGGGCCGCGTCGGATCCGTGGCGAGATCGTTGACGGAATCTCCATGGCCCGTGTACTGTTTGGCCCTTCGATTGTTGAAGGGATTGATCGAGCGGATGACCCCCGATTTCCCGGCAAAAACGACGATCGGTGTATTCTTCACCCCTTTGATACCAGTGGCGCTGATGGTGCACCAGGTGATGGCGTAGTACTCTTCATCTTTCTGAAACGTAAAAAAAAATATATAAAAAGTAACTTTTTTCAACCGACATCCGGGCAGATGAGCGCATTCTTCATCTCCAGCTTGCCATCCTTCATAGCTTCGTAAAGATTGAGACGGTTCCCGACGGCGGAAGCAAAAAAGTCATGATCGGTAATGTTGTGGTTGAATTTGACGTCGTAGACAACGTTAAAGGGGACTTTTTCCTGAAAGAATGGACTTTATATATAATTAAGGTAAATTTATATATAAAAAACATACAGTGACGTGAGTGGTGTAGACATACGGCGGCAGATGGGCATCAGGACCAGTATAGGGGCCAAAGTCTTTTCGAACGGGAGCTTGTTCGTAGTTCTTCGAAGTGCCCCGGGCGGTGGACGAGGAGGCGGACGTCGAACCAGAGGAGCTGTTGCTGGTGGAGGCCTTGTCCGACATGGCGGTTAGACAGACCTGGTTTAGAGGTGGCGAGGGTGGCTAACGTGAATCCCAAGTCTGAAAAACGAAAGAAAACATGAAAATGCGGGCACGTTTAGCAATTTTTGATTGGAAACAAGTGGGACACGAAGTTGGACAAAAACGATGCCGATCGTCTCAATAAAAGTAGTTTTCGCAACACCAGGACACGCTTCTGGGTAGGGAATTGACGTTACGGATGTTAAATGTTAGAAACACTTGACAAAACAGACGCGAGTGAGCATTTTTCAACGGATTTTGATAGAATTTAAAAAATTAGGCGCGCAAACTCGGGCTTGTTGACAACCGTCTGCATGTTGCGCGCACCTTCACTAAACCCGACGAAAAATTGGTGTATGATTCTAGTAATCTTACGCGACGGAAACAACCTATATCGTACGAACATTCCATGACTATGCCTAATATTGGCTTTTTTGATACTGGGATCAAAAAAGAAGGACACCCGTGGAATCCATGGCAATAGCTAAAAAGGTCAAATATGAGTACGGTAGCCACGATATTGGCTAATTGGTGGTAAAGCCTGGTCAAAAACACCCAAGTACGGGAAACCAACGAAAAATTTGGCCATAGTTTCCGCGTACTGGCCGTTTTTGACTTTTTGGAGGTGAATTTTGTAAAGTTTTAACAAAATTCTAAAAAATCAATAAAATTTCGTAGAATTTTGACGAAATTCCACTAAAATGAGGTGAAGAAGTCAAATTTCGAAGCACATTTAAGCCCCGAACATTGAGTCGAATTGGGCATCAAAGCCCAGACTGGAAGTCAGGGAGAAGAAGGAACATTGGTAAGCGAAAAATGGCAAATTAAAAGTTACACGCAGAAAAGGCCCCCCCAAAAATGGTCCCACCACGATCACATGGCGCGATTGCATTTCCTGAAAAAAAAATCGTCGCGCGCGCTCGAACCAGCCGCAGCCGTACTTTGTCAGCGACTATTTCTTACCTATTTTCCCCAATTTTACCATTTTTGTACTTCTAATCTGTCCACATGTCAGTAACTGTCGGCTTCGGCATCGTCCTCGCTCTGGACCCCGGACCCCCTGGAGAAAAATACTCCCCAGCGACTGTCTACTATCGCAACAATGTCATCTTTGTGCCGAAAGGACATCCCGAAGCTGTTGTCGGCAGCTGGGTCCACCTCTTGACCACGAAAGATGCAATCACAATCCTGCAAGTGATGGCTGTTGAATTTGGGAAGACGCAGGTGTTTAGTCCGACAAGTTTCGAGGTTTGTTTTGGGTTTTTCTATGTTTTATTCGCTTTTTTATATCGGGGTTGTTGTTCTTCAGGTCACTACCGAATTCACCATTGCCAATGATCAAACGGTTCACAATATGTATTGCGGATATGCGACGGTCGTGCCGGAACACCGGAAGTATGTCAGCGAAAGACGGGGCTATGTGCTTGGCACGGTGCGGCCGAATGAGAACTGGGAATTGATGTTTCAATTGGTTAGTTTGGCAGTTTTTCGATTGATTTTTATATAAATATTTTCGTTTTAGAAAGAACCCCCGCCTGGCTGCCCTGTTATGAACTCTCCCTTCCCGTATGATGCTAAATATGATTGGATGCAAGAGCCTGTTGATGACAGCGCACCCCCAGAGCAGGTTGCCGAAGACAATCCCCAGAATCCTGATCTCGGTGGTCCATCAAACCCGTGCCACACACCGTCACCGGTTGTCTCACCTGACTTCCTTTCTGATGGCAATCCCAATGCCCTCCAGCATTCTGATTCCGGAGACTTCAATGCCGTGTCGACACAGCATCAGCCACATGTTGACCAAACAGCTGCCCTCATGCTTCCTAAGGACCGAAGCAGTTCTGAAGACAGTGGATACAGTACCATATCAAGCTTGGCTAGCATGACCATCAGTCAGGCATCGTCGTCTGTTTCACCGTCTGAAGAACCGGCTGTTTTCGAGGATGTCGAAGCTAAGCCGATGCCGAAATATCCCCTCATTGGCCTTCCATATCGCAAAACTGAATCTCCGCTGCAACTGCCAAAAGTGAGTTTTCGCTTGCCTATTCACAAGTGCTGAACTTATTGATGACATTTTCAGCCTGAATTTGAAATACCTACCAATGATGACGACGAAGAATACCTGGCCTTTGAAAAGTTCCACCGAAAGGCCATGCTAACGATGGCAGAGATGAACCGGAGGCCGTGTTCTGACAAGTATCTCCGATTTCGATCTTCGGAACACGCCATTCCTTTGACTTTGCCGGAAGAGAAGGAATTCCAGGCTCCAGATTCGGATGGTGAAACGAAGACGGCGGATTCAGCGGAAACGCCACCTTCCGAGAAGTTGCGGTTCACGAAAAGACATGTCCAACCCGAAGTCAAAGCAAATTACTCCTCTACATCCAACGACGATTGGTATGCCAACGCCTGGACCACAAATTGCAGTTCAAATGGTTACGGCCTACTTCCAGAAGCGGATTCTAACCCCTATGGAAGGCGTGGATCCTATTCCAAAAAGCCAAAGTTTGTCAATCCCTATGATCGGCATGATTCGATGTACTTCCGGAACAGCTCGTCGAACAAACCTGCCTCTTCTACTTACTTTGGCGCCTCCCGAAACCTTCCCATGCCGCCTCGATTCACTCAACGTCTACCTCAAGAATCGACTACACGAGCACCAGCGTACGGCGAACCAGTGCCCAAGCGTTATTATGGTGAACCCGTACGCGCTGATTCACACGTGAAGCGGCACGAAATCGACCAGCCGGGGCCCTCATCGGCACCTCGTCTGAGGTTTGTGACAGTTCATCCGCCACCTTCAGCGCAACAAGATGCGCCTTCTACTCATTGACCATTCTCCCCATGACGATCCGAATGACTATTTTGGTTTTTTCAAACGCACTTTTTGACACATTTTGTATTTTGTTAACCTCCCGCAGTTAATCTGCAAAACTTTGTTTTTATCTAACTTGTTAGTTTTTTACGTTTCTATGCTTCAATTTTGTATCTTTAAACTATCTCATCACCTTAATTAAGGAAGCATTGATAATAGTTTGGTACAAAACTGATGTTTTGTTAATCGATTTTTGTTGTTGTAAACTTGTTTGTATGGTTTTTGTGTTTGGTTTGATTGAATAAATTTTTTTTTCAATTTTGATTTTTTTGTGAAAAGGGAGTATGATCTGAGATTTCGCCGAAATCCAATGTTTTGTGAAGTTTTTCCATCTTAAGTATGGTTTGTAATCTGAATTCGTTTAATTTGGCATTGCAATTGGAAAATTGGCGATTTTAGTTTGTTGAATTTCATGTACCAGAACCAAAAAAGTGCAACAGTTGCATGTTTTGAGTTCTGGTACTTAAAGATTAGTACTTAAAAAGACCGACAACTTTCTAGTTCGATTTGATATGTTATTGAAAACAACGCTCCATCAAATGTGAACTTTAAACAGTTTTTGATGTCAAGTTGTTTTCTTATGACAAAAGTCGTTTTACACCCCAAATCAGTGTCATATTTCAATAATGTTGGTCATTACGGCGATCCCAGTTTTTATTCTTATCTATAAAATCTACTTCTACTTTTGGAAATACCGCCATCTTCCACCTGGCCCATTTCCCCTGCCCTTTATCGGCAATACCCACGCTTTCAAAGATCCTGTCGATCAAGTCTTTCAAAAATGGAAAGACAAATATGGGGACATCATGACCTATTGGTTAGGGTCCATCCCTATTGTTAGTCTGCACAATGCCGCAGTGATCAACGAAACCTTCTACAAAGACGGCGAAGCCTACACAGGTCGTGTCGAAATGCGATGGAATGAGATTTCTCGTGGCGGTGCCTTGGGCATTTTCTTCTCTGAAGGGCTTTTATGGCAAGAAAGTCGGCGATTCACGTTGCAAGTGTTTCGGAATTTCGGACTCGGGCGTAATTTGATGCAAGAACGAGTTTTAGACCAAGTTTGTGCCATGATTTCGCACATCAAGAAGGCCAATTCGGTCGATGCTATCAATCTGTTTGACGAACTCGACATATCAGTCGGATCTATTATCAATTCTATCATCTTTGGTTACACGTTTTCCCGTGAAAATAGGAGCGAATTCCAAAAAGTTAAGAAAATTGCGTCGGATTCGCTGTCATTTGGATTTGAAGCAGCTTATCGAATGATGGAAAAGCATTATGAAATGTTTCGTTATTTACCAGTGTTCTCGACGGTTTTTAAGCGCTATGTTGACCACGTCGCTGAATCAAAGGAATTTTTCAACAATCAAATCGAAAAACATCGGAAATCGATCAATTTTGAAGCGGAACAAGAACCGACTGACTTTGTAGAAGCGTATTTGCGACATCAGTATGCTTTGAATCGGAAAGGCGGTGGTCACAATTTCACGTGAGTAATAAAATCTAAAAAAGGCATCTAAACATAAAAATCCGCATAAGTATGACAAAATTCCGCCAAAATTAGACAAAATTTCTCTTTAATTAACGAAATTCCAATGTCTTGTAAAGGTATGAATTTACATCATCTTGAGTAAGGTTTAGAGACTACGATTCCGATGAATTACGTGTTTTAACTTGTTAAAATTGTCATGATAAGTGCGAAAATCCGCACCGAAAACGAAAAAAGGCAAAAATTTACATTTCTTAACGAAATTCGGGTATTTTGCAAAGTTTTGCACTTGATACTCAAAAAAATAAGTCATCCAAACACACTCTTCAGCAACAATCAACTGTTTGCAATCTTGCTCGATGTCTGGGTCGCCGGGCAGGAATCAACTTCCTCAACATTGTCATGGCTGTTCATCTACCTCATCAAACACCCCCAAATTCAATCAAAAGCCCACCTCGAACTTGATGAACACATTAATAGTGACCGAGTCATAACAATTGAAGATAAGAAAAACCTTAATTACATCAATGCCATCATCGCTGAAACTCAACGATACTGCAATCTGGTTCCGATGAATGTCCCCCACAGAACTACTCGAGACGTCGAAATTATGGGATATAAACTGCCGAAAGGTACCGTAATTGTTGACCAGATCTCGACAGTTTTGCATGATGAACGCTATTTTGAAGATGCAAAAAGCTTCAAACCCGAGAGATTCATCAATGAAAATGGAGTCTTTTTTCAATCAATGGAATTCATGCCATTTGGTGTCGGTAAACGGTCGTGCATGGGTAAAAACTTGGCGCGATTGGAGTTGTTTCTTTTCGCGGCGAATTTGCTCAATCAGTTTAGATTCAGTGAAGTTGAGAGCCAACCAATTACGGATGGAAGAGTTATTACAATTACGATTAATCCTGTTCCTTGGGTTTGTCATGTTGAAAGTCGATATTAGTTTTCGGTTTTTTCGACAGACACGTTTTTATGTGTATTGTGTAAACTTGTATCCGTAAAAAGCACCCAGATTAGTTTTCCCTTTCCGTATTCACTGCCATGATTTGGCTTATCCCTATTATTTGAACACCTTTTTTCATGATTTAAGTTGTACCCATGCTCATGACAGATGTCTGTGCATAAAAAACCACGTTATACATGCGGGATTACATCTACACATCTACAGAGAATAAAAACCATGTTTATCCAGCACATTCTGCCCAAATAGAAGCCGGCATTTAGATCCGGGTGCAGGAAAATGCATATAAACGAGACCAAAAAAGACTAAAACAACAAATTGAACTATGGCCTTCGCTTTTTTAGTTTTTAGTTTTACTGTAGCTGCCTTCGTGGCAGAATCTTTTGCAGCTAACTGTGCTTTGTATCAGCCGAGCCGTATAACGACCAATTTGTCGACGCCGGCAGTTTGCAATGGAATAACGACTTCGGCACCGTTTGCGCTGACTGATCGATCTCTTATTTTGAACAAACACAATCTTTATCGCATGCAATTGGCCAATGGCTGCGCTGAACAGAAGGGCGCGACATTTGCGCCATCAGGGAAGAATATTGGTCGACTTGTAAGCTTTACAGTAAAACGCCATCTTTAAAGAAAGTCATTTCAGACGTATACACCCTGGAAGCACTGGCTCAAACTTACGCAAGCCAGTGCCAATTAGCAACCCAACTCGCCACCGATCGTCCTGGCATCGGACAGACGGCCTACGCTGTCACTTCGCGATCTGAGAATGTCGGGAATCCGGTTCTAACAAACTTCGACTACCTTTGGGATAAGTTAAAGGTCTATGGCTCCCTGACTACAGCCAATACGGCTCTAACCGATGCAGGCCTAACAGCATGGGCCCAAATGGCATCAGCAAAGTCGACTTCATTCGGATGTGGATACTCGAGATGTACTCACCCAATCTTAGGATACATGCATTTGGTCATTTGTAATTACTATCCGGCTGGGCCTAATATGTCTGAACAAATTTATGCAGCCGGGGCGCCGTGTACGGTGGATTCTGACTGTACTAGCCAAGGCTTTGCTTCTTGTTATGCTGCCGGAGGGTTGTGTGTTTCGGCAGGTGCTCCTACTATTACATAGATTTGAAATTGTTGTTATTTTTGTATTTAAATAATAAAGTTGGAATTAACGATTTTGAAAATTTCGATCTCAAACGTTCCGTACAAAAAATTTTCGTAAATGGACTCTTCCGGCATTGTCAAATTGTAATTTGAAAGTGAAAAAACCAAAAAATCAACTAAAAATGTCAACCTTTAATTTTACACTAAAACACTAGTGTAATTTCACCCCAAAAGCACTCTCACCACGAAAAGTACCCCATGCACGCAACACTTTCATTAGTCAAAAGCCGAATCCATCGCCATCTGAATCCTGTTTCCATCCATGGCTTTACCCTTCAAAACATTCCTGAAAGAAGCCCCCTTCCTCTGCAGCAGTGATGCGCATCAGAACATTGGTATTGCGACGATTATTGGGAAGGATTCGAAGCACTGGAAGAAGGTCGACATTTTCAACGGTGTTGTTGGTCAGCGAGCTTTCAGTGGACGTGTAGCCGATGACGAGGATTCTATCTACGTGGGTTAACTTCAGTTTATGAGGAAGTATTAATTGTACAGTTTTGGATATATAAAATGATTCCAGATCGAAGCCTTCTACTCGGCAGATGCGACAGTTTTGTATCTCGTCCTCCACGGTGTTCAGAATGAAGTGACGCTGTCGAGATTGTTTGTGGATGAAAAGCTGAAGGGGAAGGTTGGTTTCGAATGTTTTGGGAGTGAAAATATATATAAAGTTGCAGTCATTCTTCGAAAAGCTCGCCGACGCTGAAACACGCGACTTGTCGCTGGTCCACTTTATTTTCCTCATTTCGCATGTTGTCTTTGTCCTTGAGCAAGGCAGGTATTTTGATTTGAGCCATATCAAATCGTTGATGAATGTGAATACGCTTCGGTAAGGGTTCCATCGATATATCTTGAAAACTTTAGCCAATTTCAGTCAGTCAATGTTGATCGATGTCGTCAAACTGCTCGAACCCATCCCCAATATCTCCCCCGATTGGGTCGCAAATGGCCGTCTCGCAGTCCCGAAGCTCTGTTTCCTCTTTCCAAACAAATGCATGCGAACAGATTTGTCCATCTCGAAGAAACGTGAAATCGCTGCCAAGCTCGAACGTGCCTGGGAAAGCCAGATTCAGACGGATTTACGGGCGGCTAGGATTGCTGAGATCCAATCGTACGTTTTTTTTGATTGTAACTAATCGTTGCAAACCATCGTCAGTTCCAGGGAGAAAGACCAACTTGCCGTCTTCCGTGACAATGTCAATGGCAATCCACTCTGTGTGGCTACGCCGCCGAGGATTGACGCCAGGGATCCCATTGTGGATATAACCAATAAGTTTTTCACGAATCGGATCACTGAAAACAACGAACGTGAGTCGATTTTTGAAACTTCCACCATTATGGAGTATTTTTCAGACAATGACAACGATACCGTCGACTACATCCGAAACACAATGAGAAATGTCATCCGACAGTATGCCAAATACCCGAATTTCTACCTTTTCCCCAGTTTGAAGGAATTCGTCGAAGTCACTTCCGTTTTGTATGATTTCGTTGTTCATGATTCCTCCAATGATGAAGTTCGGCTGAGAATTTTGGCTCCGGAATTGGCCAATGCCTTGACGTGGGTTGATTTATGCCGTTTTTCTTATCAAAGTTATCATTTCCAGACTCGAAGTGACTCACTGGGAGCAAGCCGTAGCTCTTTACCGAAAAACATGCTTCTCTCGTGGTGGCCTCTTCTCCAAAGCCGAACACGAAGAAGAACTTGCCAAAGCCATCCAATCCCTATCCACTGCCGTCACCGAACAAGCATTGCCACAGGCCATTGAAGATGTTACCTCAGCTTGTACGGCATTCTGGCAAGAGCATCAGCGATGTGAAGCTGTTTCAATGACAGGGCAGTTGTGCCGATTTGGAACGCACAATGGGCGGATTAAGCATGATTCGAACTTTAGAGCCTATTCGACGTGTAATTGCGGGGCTCGGCAGACTATGCGGTTGGATCCGTTTTCTTTGAAGGTTTGAAACCACTTTTTATGGCTATTATCTTATACTTTCCAATTCCAGAAGGCCAACTACGACTTCTATCAACAATTTTCCTGTTGCTCCGCCCTCGAAGCCTTCCCGTTCCCGACCTTCCAGCCACTTGACAACGTCAAAACTGCCATTGAGGAAACGTATGCATCTCCTCGACCAACTCTGACTTCAATTGTCAAAGAATCCCCGCCCGGAAGCCCTTCCAAAGTCCTCGACACGGCCGACCTTTCCCAATCCCTCGATGGCGATCTGTCAAACGACTTTGAAGAGGACGAAATCGGTGGCTTTGATCGCTTCATCGATGACGACAAACTCAAGGAAATGTTCGATGACGAACCGGCTTCTCGGCGTCCGAATCGCATTCGACAAAAGTCCGATCCCGAAGACGAAAGCCCCACCGGCAGTACGACCTATCTCGATACGTATGACTCTAAATTGAAGCTCGAAAGGCCTTCAAAAGTGCCGTATAAAACGCTGGTTCAACACTACAAGGACCAATTCATCGATTATTTACCGCATTCGAAGGCACCAGCCGGCTTGCTTCCTGGATTTCCGTCATGGGCTTTGACTTGTGTCGGCCAATCGAATCGGTATTCGCATTCATCTGGCTTGCGGGCTTCACACTTCAAACGAGGATCCAACTTCTTGCTGCCTCTGACCGTTCATGTCGATGTCAACCCGGCGGAATGGGACGAAGATATGCGGCGTTTGAATTCGCGAGCGGAGTACTCTGGCCGACGGTACCGTAAGCCCATGATCCAGAACGCCTATGACACCGAATCCGACGGTCATGAAAAAGTCAAGTTTTTCGTCGGCCTTGAATACGAATGCACCCGCGGGCATCGATTCATGATCGAAAAGCCGGGATTCGCTCTAGCCTTTGATCGACGGGCTATTGAAAAGGTTTGCCCTTCCCCAACCTGACCCTTTACCCCTAATCCCAACCCCAATTCCAGGACGAAGCCGCCAAACTCATCGCTTCCGACACCCCGATTCTGATGCCCTGTCCATGCAAGCACAGTGTCGGCACTTCAGCCCAGCTAATGCGTCTCCACATTGTGACGCCCAAGGCCCCCGTCGTTGCATGTGTCGATTTGAAGGTGCAACCAGACAGCAATGCCGATGCTTCGGAGTACTATTATCCGCATACGGAACCCCTGGAGCTCTATTCGAACCGGTATTACGTCATTCGATTCCCGTATGTTTACGTCGGCCCGGATGGACCTTTCCGGCCACCGAAATGCGACAAATTGTCCGGACGCCTCCACAAAGACTGGTTGAAGATTGTGCAGCGACGGGTTTCCGCCGAAGTTTTGGCCAAGCCGAATTCCGGAAGGAGGTAAAGTATTTATTTATTTATTTATTAATTAATTAGATTTGTAACTTCTATTTATGTAAATTTAACTACTTTTT